>JAVQJL010010841.1:0-41335 GCA_036024295.1 Nannoperca obscura | reverse complement strand
TCCTGGGGTGGTTCACCTTCCATAATTTGTGGCCAATTACATCCTCCGAATTCACAATATGCAACTATGTGAGCCGAGCAAAAAGGTATAATCTGGAGGGAATGAGTGGAAGAAACCATGCGCCTCTGTGAAAAAGCAAAGCCACAAAGTATAAAAAGATGGAACTGGCAAAGAGCTCTGAAGTGACCCGCTGATAGGCTCAGGATTCAGAATGATCTACTTAGATAAGAGTTTTGGGAATGTAGACTGGATACAGATTCATTTTTTCCGATCCAGTATTTAAACCTGCTATAGCAGATTTTTTGGGCCAAATGATCTCTTACGGCTCGACAGTAAGAGATTTGTCCAGTTGCCCTGTGGGTATTTTAAAGGGCACCATTGTTAATTTTACACGTCACACTTTTTATTTTTGGGTTCTGACAGGGTCTCTTTCTTACTCTACACCGTGTTCTGACATCTAGACAGGAGCGCTGTGAATCTGATTAGGAAGGTCAATCAGGTTTCTGCAATGCTTCAGGTTTTATTGTTTTATTTTCATCAGACACAAAGACATCCACTGACTGGTTAAACTCTATCCAACTACACACCATTTTACCTTTGAGAAGGCAAATGTGTGTGCTTGTGTTGGTGTGTGTGTGTGTGTGTGTGTGAGCAAAGACATGACAGTTTCACCTGACTGAACTCACTTGATTCTCTGCCAGCCAGACTGCCTGCACCTTCCCTACGGCCTTTCAATGAAAATAAATGATCCCTGGGCGGCTATTGCATTTTGTACAAAATGGCCACAAGTCAAGAACTTAATGTCCATTCCAAAAGGGCAGGTAAATTAAAAGCTCCACCACGATTCTCTAAACGTTTGAAATTTTCCAGCAGCTGAGTCTCAGGTTTACCTCGGACTGCTGTGTTGAGTGTGTGCACATGAAAATGGACAAATGAATAATCGTAAACCATGATAACATTACTGGCCTTGTTCAAAAACACTGGCAGTTGTTGCACTGTGGAAGGGGGCACTCAATATTAGCTACGTGGTTTTCAAGCAAACAATTAAGCAAGCTTATTTGAAATGTTTTATAAAAATGATCATATGTGGTTTCACATCACTGTGATCTTGCCAGACATTTAGAGAGCACACCATCACTTGTAATGTTTTCATTTAAAAGCAGGGTGTTTCAGTTTAGCTACGTTTTAGCTGATATGGAACAGGTTTTTACAACAGCGGACAGTGGATTTGTGATCTAATTGTAGTTTTGCATTTTAGAGTACAGCCTTACAGTACGGTGGCTAAGAAGAGCCTTGTAGTTTTAACATCTTTGCTGGCATATCAGTCCAATTAACACATAAATCGCAAGGTGATATATCTGGTGAGACCCTCGAGTATAATTCGAGGGTCTCACCCTCATGGTTATGCATTTTTAACCATGAAAAATGTCTTGACAGTGGAAGTTTAAAGTCAAAGTAAATGAAAATCCTCCAACACAAACCCAGCTCCTTTTCAGTTTAATGTCAGCTGTCAAATCAACTATGTTGTGATTATTTGAGAATAGATGAACTGTTCAGTTGATTGACCAAATTAATCTAGGTTGGTAATGAAGTAGGTTTCAAAGACACTTATGTAAACGAATAAGTCATTTACCTCAGAGACTGCAAATCTCCTCTCATAGCAGTAGCACTGGGGACTCAGCAGCAGCAGGAGGATCTGACAGCCACATGAGACATGTGAAGCATCTACAGTCGCAAAAATCAGTTAAAACAGACTTTCAAAGCTTGCGTTTTACCTATAGCTGTGCAGTCTGTATGCAGTTTAATCTGGTCACACTGGCTTTAACTACAATCTTAACACTTGCAACACTAAAGACATTTCTAAATACTAGGTGGCTTTGAGTAAAGTCCTCCATTTTATGTCTTCATTTTACGAGCAGCCAGTTTGTTTAGAGGAGGTGGTATTTTAAAAAATGGTGCATTTCTTTCAAACAAACAAAATATGGATCAGTAGAACCAAGGGACAGCAGCAGATAAATCACTTTTAGACTCTGATGTGCTAAAGCAAAATCCGAAGGTCAAAATGTGCAAGATGCGATTTCTTTTTTAGATCTTAGTTGTGGGGATTGATTTTCTAGCACTTTGCCTTAATGAGATTGTTGACAAAGAGTGACAGGGAACATTGGGAGGGAGAAAAGGGGTATGACACGTGCCAAAGGTCTCTGACTGCAAACGAACAGGCTCTGCTGCAGTTAAGGCTGCTGGCTCGCCATGACGCCTCCAAGAGGTGATTACTAAAGACAGCAGACACACATATTAAGTGCTTAGTACTGAACCACTGGAAAATGAGGGATGGCATTCATTTCAAGGACTTTTTGTGAAATGAAAGACAAACTCAATGACGTTTTAGTGAGCGGAAGATTATTCCATGGGCCATACTCGCAGTGAACCTTAACAATACATTGCTAGCATGAAATCTGCACCACAGGCAGTTCACCAGTCTATATATAGATTAGGGTGGTTTCAAAGCAGGCATGCACTTTGTGCAAACAAATCTTAATTCTTTATACATCATGCACGTCACATATTCCAAAACTCTGTTTCCTGTGTCCTCCATCATTCTGCTGCTTTGGATACATATATAAAAGATCACCCTCGCAGCATACCAAGTTAAAAATGGCTCTAAAGCCAAACAGACGGAGGCACCACTCAAAGGGCCTATAAAGAGTGACTTCTCCCTGACCACAGAGTAACCTATAATTGGGGGCCCAATATCTGCCTGCCTCAAAACACAGCTTACAATATACACGTTCAAAATAGTAAGTGGTGTGGTGGAGCACACCACCAGAGTAAGGTGGAGCCTTGAGGCTTAAATATGTTTCACTTGCCAGTGTGTGCACACAATCTCCCATGAAGACATGCAAGCGCCGTCCGCAGCACTTAAGTACACTTGCAGTCTTGTCCTTGTGCTTTCATTGACGGTCATAGTCCTCAAAGGGACATGCTGACATAGTGATGAGAAGATCCTCTTGCTTTTATACAATGTCAAGTGTTGAAAGTAAACTAAAAACATAAAGTCTCTGATAAGGTCTTGATAAAAGCTGTAGCAGGAGGAGAAATCAGCACTTACCGATAATAAACAGTACTTATGTCACTCTTAACACACTAAAACAGCATGATTTATTTAAAAAAATGAAAAGTTTTAAAATAATCAGCCACTTAGCTAAAATAAAACAGGTGAAGAAAAAAAGATGCTCTATCAAGATCAAATATCCTGAGACGTAATGTATTTGAGTATACCACACAGAAATGTACAGCACATGGCTGGGCTATGACTATTTACTGACTATATGTGTTGCTACAGAAATACTAGAGGATATTTAAATAAGTGATGAAAACGAATACAGAACTACAGAAAAATATTTCTCCACAGATGAGGTGACAATCAAAAATATTTACCAGCAGGAAATACGTTTTTTTGCATCTATTGTCCACAATCACCACCAGTCAACATATCTGCAGTCCGAAGAGTAAAGATTTGCATAGAGATTTCAGTTCACAGTTAGCAACTTACTCCACTAAATTATATTCTACAACATATTTTTGACCAATCAATTACAGATCATATGCCACACAGCGTTAGCAATGAAGCTAAAAGAACTGGAAGGTGGCCTCTGCAGACTGTCTGGACAGCTCTGGGTGGAGAAGTGAAAACCCCAACTTGCCCCTCAATTGCTAAACCACTAAGGTGCCCTTGAGCAAGGCCCTTAACCTCCCCAACTGTTCCAGAGCTGCTCAGTGGCCTACAGATAAGACAGTGTTTGAACTGTACAGCTTCCAGGTTTTGAGCGTGTGTGTAAAAACAGGGTGTTCCAGCTAAACTACTCTGGTTAAATAAAAGATTAAAACCATAATTACCAAGTTAATAGTGCCAATACCGAAGCATTCATCATGTCATTTTGTACAGGGCATACCAAGTGACACCACTTAGTCAAGACTTTCGTAACGTTTACTTGGGAAGTAAGGGGTATATGGTAAACGTACCGAGATATGTGGACATTTAGAATTAGCCATGTTGCAGATGTCACCCGTTTCACTGAGGACATTAAAAAGGTACCAGATGTTTGAGCCTAGCTTTCTCGTGCTGTCATGCAGTAAGCTTCAAAATAAAAATTCTGTAAAACTAGCAAAATTACACACTTAAAGGTTATGAGTAAAGCTGCACGATAACTGGAGACTACATAAATCCAATTAAGAAAGAAATCTGTCCAAGTAAGCCTTGTTAGCCTACGATTTATCTTAAGGCTACCAGCTAGCTATGGAAACTGTTTTGTTGATTTTTTTCAAGATTTTGGTTCTCACTCCCTGAAGGCCAAAGCCATGTTACTGTTCAAAAGTCAAACAAGACACTTGTCTGTTTCAGCAGAGCCCAGGAAAAGGGGTAAGGAGAGAGGATGGCGAGAGGCTGAGAGAAGCACTTCCATTCTACCCTTCCCCCCTCCTGAACAGTAGCGGATGACAATAGCTTCTAAACCAGGGCACGCCAGACATCCTGACAAAGGCAGGCTCCTCCCAAGCTGCTCAGTCCCTGTTCCCAAATAAACACAGCCACAGGGAGAGAGCAAGAGCCGGGATGTGGTGCTTGCCATGTCCAGACTAACGGCAAAATAAGTCTTTCTGCCCAAGAGCAGAGCATTCTGCCAGCGAACCATAAAACGCATGTTGGACAAGGCAAATCTCTTCACACACACTGAAAGGCTCAATCACATTCTTCCTAATTAAGGCTGCAACAAAAAAGAAATTATGGTATCACAGTAATTTACAATAAAATCTAAAACTGAAACGCATACAAAGCATTTCCATATACAATGACACATTATAATAAGGTGAATGCTATTTATCTCTTACTCACATGTAGGCAGGCGAAAGGGGTGAGGACCTGGATGTCTTAAGAACTGGCACTGGGAATTTCCAGCTGACAGGAGAACCGCTTTTCCATTTTAACGGCATGTTGTTGTCACCAGAATGGTGCTAGAGCAATACCAACAGCAAAGACCATTTCCATGAAAAGGTTTCCAATGCAGTCTTCCATCCCACTCTGCCCACACCATTTAAGGGGGAGGGAGAGCAGCGGCGGCAGCAGATACAGAAATACACTGGTAGAGGCAGTGCGGGCTACAGTCAGGGTTGTGACTTTAGCGGCAGCACTGAGAAGCCAATAGATTGCATCCACAACGACTATTTGCCCTGCTGCATTCACGGTTGTCTCGTGGTAGAAGGGGGGGGGGTAGAAGCCCTGCCTTCCCATTACCCTTTCAGGGTTTGTGAATAGCCCAGTAGCTAAGCAACAGTGCCCCCTTGTTAAAAGAGTAGTGATTACAGTTCTGGGTTTATGGAAAGAATCAAGAGGGAGATGAAGGAGTCGGAGAAAGAGAGAAAAAAAAAACTATTATGGATTCATTCAATTCAATTACTTTGAACCAAATATATTTGCTATCCTCTAGGGTTTAATATGTGATTTTGTGGAATTCAAAATGAGACTTCAGGCAGAGGTAATGCTAAAATAAAAGCTACAAGATAAAACTGGAGGTTTTCTCACCATGGTATTCCAAGTTTTAAGACTTGGAGAGCCAAGAAGGAGCATTAACCAATAATTCCGGAAACATGCTCACAAATTCCTCTACTTGATATACACGCTTTTTTCAAACATCATTTTTGGACATGGCTGTGTTGTGTGCTTTGGTTAAACAAAACAGACATGAGCATTCGTGTGTGCAGCCAGCCATAGTCAGTCCTAGTGCATTCAATGTGAAGCAATAAAGGTGGACTAACACAGTTCAGCAAACACATAGGCTACTTAAAGACCATACCAATACCAACTCACCAATTCTCCACAGTTTTAAAGCTTATTATTTTTAGTCATCAATACAGAGCAGAATGTGACAAAAGTTGGGTGAGCAGCTCTATTGAATCCTGTAATTAGGCTCTTCAGTGGATATCAGGCTGTGCCGTCATAAATGTACTGGGCCCTCTCCACTCTCTAGCCCTGACCTAACTTACCTTTAAGCTGCCTTAAGCAAAAAGCAGATACTCGGCAGCTTGACCCAGTCTTATGCCTTATCTGCTTAGGCTAAACTATAGTGGCGGCCAACTGGCTTGAATGGCAACTTTGTGTGAATGCCATGGCTCGCTCAGTTGTCCAACCATCATCACTGGATGTCTGGTGCCACTAGACTTACCAATAGGCACTAGTTTTTTTATCTGAACTATGTCCCTTGGCCAAGGAAAATGGCATCAATATGAATCTGTGTGTGAGTCTAAGAGTCAGGATTATCTGGTGGGCACCTTCACCCAATAATTGGGGTTTCATTGAGTTGGTCCAACGACACTGAGAAGACTCAACTGTGTGTTCCAATGTCCCAGAACCAGAACCACCCCTCCCTTTACCTGCACCCACCCACACACACACACACACACACAGCCCTCCGTAGAACGTTACATTCATGTCTACTACATCACTAGCTACCATCATCAGCTAACAGCTTTTGAACTAACAACAGCAACATTTCAAACTAATTTCAAACCCTGCTCACGTCTGGGGACCCAAGAGTTTGGAAGTCGCTTTGGACAAAAGCGTCTGCTAAATGCCTAAATGTAATGTAATGTAAATGTAAACTATTTAGCCTGTAGCTGTCACAGCATGCTGCTCAACCCACCAAGCAACAACAAATCAGCTACCATTCTAAGCTAACAGCAAGCCAACCAGCATGGTGCCTGAAGCCACCAACAAAGAAAAACACAACAACAAACAGCATTTATATATTTTTATAGAACTAAATGTTAAACTTTCCACCGCAGTATAATTCATTGTGCAAGCTACTCAAAGCTCTGATGATGTCAGTAATCTTCACACAGGATTTAAGCCTTTACTGAGCTTGATGGCCTGTGCAGGGCAGGGCAATATATGATGAGCATGAATAAAAATTAAAGAAAGTATCTGATCTTAACAAAAAGGAGAGTCAGTGATAAGTGACGAATCCATTGACAAATGACGAATTTTTTTTATTAAGCAATGGTCTAACTAACACGTCCTGCTATTCATTCACAGTAAATGCAGTAGACGCACACAGGGGCTGTTGCAGTTCGTGGCACCTTAACGCCAGGTAATGACAAAAATTAATTGATGAGTTCATATGACACAATGGCAAAAGTGTTGGTACTAGTCGGCCATCACTGAGACGAACAAGCCACAATAATCATTAAAATATGGGGATAAAAAGGTACACATTTTCAGACAGCCCTCCTGGAAGGATTTCACAGTGATGTGTTCAGTTGTCGAAATGAAAAGTGACAGAAATAAAAATACAAAATTTAAAGAAAGACAATGTCAGATTGTCGGTTTTGGAAATCCACCAAAAGTGTCAGACACAGCCCCCCAACTTCTGACGTTGGAAATTCTTTAAAGGAAAGAAGGTTTCCAAAGCTATTTGACCTTCTGACAAGCCCTTCTGATGGAGTACACTGTCACTTTAACCCCTTGACCACCAGGGTGCCACCACTTCAACTTTCCAATTAAAACCCCTTGTGTAAAAATCAGTGTAAAACACATTAAACAGGTTTTAGCAGATGAGAGGGTGCAGCGCTGTACCTAATGTGGGCCCAGAAATTGAGAAAAAAAATTCTTATCTCACTGAAAACAAACGTCGTCATGCCTATCGTCGTGCCCCACGTTTATCAAATCAATTAAATTTGTTGGATTATTGTGCAAGAGATTAAGAAACAGCCACTTCTGATGTAATTCGTAATAATAAATAAAATATACAAAGTTGTCTTGGGTAGATGTTAAGCTTAAAACTATGAGTCCACACTCAACAACATGCATGCAGGTGCAGTTGCATATGTGTACAAGTGAAATGCTCAGTCTGCAGGGGATATTTCTGCATATGACATAGATCCGTCCTCCAATACCAACCCCACCCAAACCATACCATGGTGGCTGCAGTGCTGTTGGTCACTTAACCACCAACTTTAAACCAGACTCCTATAGCATTATGAAAAACATATTTAAAAAGAAGAAAAAAAAAAACCAACCAACTGATTATTAGTAGGCTAAATTTCTAGCTTATGCTGTTGTTTGTATAACTTTCAAAAGCACAGAGTTGGTTTACAAGGCCCCTGGGGAAGCTACATTCTTTACATATTGGTCATGACCCTGTCCCTGTCTTCTTCTACCACCAGAGGCTCCATCATCATAACAACCTTGTCATCACACTTTCTGGCATCGACCACACTCCCTCCCAGTTTATAATGTAAATGGCAGAATGACCTTGCCTCTACTGCAAGGGTGGCAGTCATGCCGTCTCTTCTGTCGAAGCCTAAGAGCTCAGCGCTACACCTGTTACCCTCAGTTCTGCTATATTACTCTCCTCCCAAAATTGCAAGCCCCTGTAAAGATGGCTGTTTCAAATACTGCCTGTGGTAGCACTGCAATAATCCTGCACATTTCAATTGTGAAGATATTCATTTTAAAAGGAATGCAGGGAACTTTAACCCTGTTAATAACAATGATTATACGTTGTATAAGAGTAAACAAAAGAGCAATAAACTGAGGGAGAATTGATGCCCTGATTCATTTAAACTAGCCAACAGGTTATGCTAGTATCCGTTACTGACAGCTTATGCTGTGGATAGACAGTCTGCACTCTGCCTCCGCCTGCATTAATTACAGTACTTTACACTGAAAATTGTGTTCCATAACTGCCCATCCAGTTGGTGTAGTGTCTCATCCACCTCCACACAGTCACAATTCTGTTCACAAGTAAAGGTGAATCTTTTGCCAACAGACTGGATCAACACACACAGTAACTCAGGCAATCTCCTTTCCCTAGTATTTCAACATAGATTTTGTACTCTTTACAGTAAGGTATGCAAGAAATAAAACACACATAATCCATAAAAGTCAGTAAATATGACATCTAATCTTTTATATCTTTACTCATAATGTTCAAGCAGGCTATGCTTCAACTGGCAAGCATCTGTGTCTTGAACTACATGGCTAAATACTATTATAATACAATATAATAATTTCGCAAAAATCCAAAGTTTAGTTTACGTCATTTTTAAGGAAAATAGCAAAATAATTATCTGGTTGCAGCTTCTCAAATGTAAATATATTAAATATATAAAAATATTTTAGCAATGTTCAGGTATCCTACTGTGAAAATATTTGACTTTCAAAATTGTCACATGTGATTTCCAACATTGACACGTGATAATGTTTGTCTTCCATCATTGATGTAAAAAGAAAATTGAGCAATGTTCCAAAAATAACAGCGACTTATTTTTTCTCTTGCTTATTTAATGCAGAGTAATCACCAAATAAACACACCAGTCACTGTTTACTGAAGAAAGCTATGTTCCAGTGAAACAGTTGAGTCCCAGAAATAAGGAAATTAAAAAGATTGAGAAAGCTGCCACAGGTAATTCAATGTAGTAGAAACACACATCTTTCAAGTCATCAGGTCACACTCTGGTAAGACTCTTAGCAGTGGTTCTCGATTATGTTGATTGAGCACCACAGCTATTCTTTCTCAGAATCTAATCAGGGATTACCTGATTAACTCGTCAATTCAAGGTGTAAGATATTTCCGAGCCGGGACTGATAACTACTGAACTGTATACGGTTGAAAAGAATTAAACCAAGCAAAAGTTGCTTTTTTTTTAATAAGTAATTTTGCCTGGTTGCAATTATTAATGTTGAGAGCAGTGAAAAGAAAATATTGAACGTTTTCAAGACAGCTAATACTGTCTGTTTAAGGCTTCTGGATTTCTGGCAAGGTTTGTGAGCTAAAAAGTGAAATGTGTTCCATTAAAAGTGAATCAATACACATATTCACAGAGGTTAACCAAATAATGGAATATGAGACATTGCGCATTACCTGTCATGCAGTCCAATGGGCATCGTATCCCCTCTGTGTACAGGGTGCTCCATACCCTCGCCAAAACCACACCTCAAAAAACAGAACAAGGTGCTTTCAACATTTGTATTAAGGCTTTCTTCCAAAAAAACAAACGTGCAATCTAAGCCAAGAAAAACAGGAAGAAGTTGTTACATGTAGGTGGGTTTTGATTCAGCAAATTAGTTTTACATCAGCACTTTTAACTGAACTTACTTGTTTATATTCTGCAGTCTACACACTATTCTAGATACTTTTTTTTGGCCTAATGGTGACAATATTTAGTTTTGTAATTTTTTTTTTCATACAATTTCCCATGCATGTAGGTTTTCTGAATCTGATACTTCATCTCCAAAAGACACATAGAAAACAATTGTATTACAGATCACAAGTAACAGTAACAGTCTTCCAGTCACACACACTTTTAAGATGTAATACACTAATCTAAATACAGATTTTCTGCAACTGAGATGGACAAAGAAATAGAAATGCCTACCATCGTCATGTACACTTAAAAAGTTTCAAAATTGCCTGAATAAGCCAAATAATGGTAGTTACCAGTAAATATAAAAATGTTGCTTTCAAGTTTATCCTTACCTTATGTATGCAAATATTTAATGTCAAACATTTGTGTGTTTGACAGGCTTTAACTCACTTACAGCCTGTGGCCTCATTACTTATGAGAGTAGGATAATTCATAGTAATGTGAATATATTTGCATTCATATTAATTTTAGATGTAAAATGTCCTACAGAAGTTGATAGTAAGATGCATGGGCGTTTCTTGACCCATTCCCTGCTGAAATGTGACAGTTGCACCATATTTCTAACTGTTGCTTTACACAGAACTAGGCTAATTGAAGCTAAAAATATCTGCCTTATGTGTTACTTGACAGAAATATCTTCTTCGTATTGTGAAATCAGTTAACATTTTGTACAAAATAAAGGGTGCACTGACATTGATCTCGATTTTTTTAAAGAATGGAAACTGGCACACACGTCAATGTGGATGCTGTAAAGTTTCCTTAATAGTTGGTGCTTGGTTCCTTTTGTGGTAACACCTTAAAGTGACTCAAAACGGATGGAGTTGACAGTTTGCCTCTGAGCTCTCAGACACACGAAGTCGGAGAGGTTAACTTAGTCCTTTTAAAGCTCACAGGGATACTTGTTGGGAGAAACTAAATCCACGGCGAGGATGCTGTCTTGCTAGCATAGGCTTTAGGCTATCGTTCACTTAAAATGTTAGTGTTGATTTAGCCGGATTTGACACGTATATTGTCACAAGAGGCAACGCTGTCAGATGGGAGCTCTGCTAGATTTCTGGCCATGTTGCCTCAACACAGACCTTACATCTCCAGTGGGAGCAAGCTATGGCTAACTAGCCAAGCTAACCCTTTAACGTTAACATTGGCTAGCTTGAGATAACGTCATATCAGGACAGTCGGGTATATGGCTGTCAAGTTGGTTGTTGTTAACCATTGTCCGCTAGCTATGTTAGCTCAACTAACGACAGCGTAAACGACCGGGGTCTCAACATGAGTTAGTTGGGTTAGTTATTAGTTAGTCTGGCTGGTTGGTTGGTTTGCCACCACCAACAAATGACTGTGACAACCTGTCAGCTTTGTATTTGTTGAGCTTAATATACTATGTATGATATTTCAATCGCAGTATGTATCTTAAATAGACTCCGTAAACTTTTAAATAACAGATTCCATACCTTCAACGACGAGATAACGTTAACTAGCGTCCTTGTTTTCCTTCCAAGCCCTCAAATCCACTTATACCACTGGAGCCGCCTTCCTTGTTTTATCCAATGGACTTGTCGCTTACTAGGAGAGCAGGAGCATCCCAACTTTCCATTGGTGAAAGAGTATGGCAATCTTTTCTCATTGGCTCAAAACTTCCGTTACTAAATAAAGTGGTTCTAAAGAGGAGTCGTCTTTCTTTGAAGCATTTGTATTCTGGCACAAATATCTATATTACTTTGCCCCAAAACAATTAATTATGGTAACTTAGAGTATGTCCTCGAAACGCCCAGCTGAAGGAAAACTTTCGGCTCCCTGTTGAAAGTATTAACTTAAAGAAAATATCACTCATTTTAGAAAGGACACAGTGTTGTTGAAGCGTGTGGCACTTGGTAATTCTCACAAAAGCAGAAGTATGTATTTTTGGATTGAATATTGTTGAAGTAGAAATTTCTAGATGAGGTAATGAGAAGCTATTCTTCTTCAAAAATGGATATTCGTTTTTACAGTAACAGCAGAGATGCAGTGTCTGTTGTAGCTGGCTACATTATGGTCAACCTGCCTATATTGCTAAAAATCTACATTGCAATTGTCAAAGATTATTGTTTAATATTTATATTTGCATAATAACTCCCTTACTATTATCACAAGTGTATACAATAATGTTTTTATTGCTTTCTGAAATTCAGGGTCATTTGCATGACCATAATAAAGTACAGTATGCCAAAGCAGATAATTTAATATTAGTATGGTCTCTCCCAGAGGTCAGTCTTCCTTATCTCCACACTCAGACACTTCCTCAATGAAGGAAAACAAGCTAAATGTAGCGCAAACCAATAATTTAAAATACTCCATAGAGCTGTCACGCCTATTTTATAAATCTCTGTGGGTTCCATCATCAAAAGTGACGCCTTTCACATTGCTTAGTCATTTGATTCATTGTTTATATAAAACTATTGCAGCTTTAAAGTCACAAGCAAAAGGTGTGACACAGTTTGTGTTCTGCACCTCACATTGTCATAAAGCAGAAAATCCTACAAGGCGGGACTTGCTCCCCAAATGTGCAACTTGATGTAGTTACATATGTCTCAATACACAGATTTTTCAGGCTCCACTTAACTAAACATAAATGACTGAAGCCACCCTAGAATACGCACCACCAATTCAAGGGTTATCTTTCAGATTTCTAAGCCTCGTATTGGACTCACAAAAACGGCTAAACTGTTTTAGGGTACAGAACAAATGCTTAATACCTGATATTTCTCATTAAATAATGTTTAATGCTGAAGAAGCTCCAAGATCATTAGACCATTGACAGCCATTACATTTGAGCACATTGTTGTTATTGGATAGGTTTACTTTTTTGAGAGATGAAGAAAAGATACATCAACCCTAAGTTAATTGTTCATCACAAAAGCCCCTCAAAAAGCAACTTATGATACAAAACACACTTTAAGTTTTGGCTGTAGTTACCAACCTTAAAATGTGTTTGAGTTGAGGATAATTAGATGTTGATAGCTTAAAGCACGCCAGTGGTTTTATTATTAATATCTGATCCATGCTTGATAGCATTAATGCAACTCCAATATGTAATTACAACATGACCAAAACAAAATAATGTATGCATTCATTAAAATGCACTGAGGCTCCTATAATAATCACTCCTCTACCACCTCCTCCTTTTGTCCTCTCAAATAATTAGTTGTATTGCAAATGCATTGTTAATCAATTGATTAATTGATCTGGAACAAGGAGTGCTTTGGAACAGATCAAATTCAATGGTGATTTTGCTGAACTGTTGGCTGCCTTCATCACGTGTGAAGGACCTGCAGGTGCTAATTTATCTGCATGTTTTACCAACCAATTCTCACCACACGAGTTGCACTGGTAGTTGAAGAAGTATGCAGAGATTTTCAAAAGGATAGCCTGAAAGATATGAGAAGATTTAATGTAACATGAACCATTTCAGCCTGGCAGGAAAGGAAGCAGTGTTTAATAAATATTGATACATGAGCAGTGAAAGATTGAGGAAAAATCAAGGAAGAAAAATGAACATAAGGAAGGGCCCCAACAGCAGTGTTTCAGCAGGGTTCTGAGGTATAGAGTTGAGGATATGAGTAGAGTAATGAGGATATGATAATGAATACATAAATAATGAATAGATGGATACATAGATATAGTTTAGGATTGATGGATGAGATGTAGGAAGGCCTTTCTTCCATCTACTGGTCAAGGGAGACAGACCATTAAATCAGCCTGATTGATATTACTGGCGAGTTTTAGCACATCACAGAATGATCTACATAGATGTGTATGTCAGCCAATAAGAAACAAGAAATTGCACTGCAGAAATGTCATCAATTAATTAATTAATTAAGAATTTAATTTTAATTTAAGTAATTTAGAAACAGTGTTGATATGACATAGATTGCCCACCAGCGAGCACTGACAAGGTGATTATTTTATATTGTAAAAGGTAGCCTACACATCCAGCCATAAATTCAAGACATTCTTGTAAAACACGTGTTTTATGTAGTTTTATGTTATGTGTTTAATAAGTATTTTGTTTGTGCATTGTAAATGTTGTTATTTGATCTATATATCTATATCTATATGTCTGCCTCACAAATCCAATATCAGTGAGGCTCCGGAGGTGCACTGTTTTCAGTGATTAGCTGCTCATCCTTCGTTGATGTTTTGAAAGCCTTTGAAAAAAAATACTGTTGTATTCTTTGGGAGGTAACGAAAGCCTCTCTAATAATACTCTGTACTCAATATCCCATATCACGACAGCCCATCCCTGTTTTTTCTATTTTCTTGCTTGCTTTTCTTTGATTAGTCCTGTAGTGGGCGGCAGTGTATCGAAATCATCCCCAACTGTCATAACAGGGACGTAGAAGAAGAGCGCGCCTCTGACCCGCCCTTTGACTCACCTCGCTAAGATGTAGTTTTTTGTGTTTACTGATTTGTTTATGACGCGGTTCACTTGCTTCGTTAGCTTGACACCTGAAGTGCATGCTGTTGTAAAAACGCGTCTTTTGGTGTCTTCCTTCGTGAAAAATACTGTGCTGTGAACTAGACAGATTAAAAAGAGACTAGAAAGCTAGTTAGCGGTAGGCGTTGGTCAATCGTACGACAAGATTACATTTGTTAGCCTAGCATTTGACTAGCATACTGTAACGTTATGACGTGACGTGGGACAGGAAAGTGGTTGTTTGACGACGCCCGGGCCAAAGTCGTTTAAATTATAACATAAATATCGAGAAGGCAGTATATATAGAGAGAGGCGCATGTGTGTAACACTTCACTCGCAGGTTAGGCTTTCAGACAGCTGCCTGGCTACTAACTTTCACTAGCTAGCGAGCTAAATTCATGTTAGCATGGCGTCAGATACAAGTGACACCGAGGAATTCTATGATGCTCCAGAGGACGTTAATTTTACTCCATCTCCGAAAGTGTAAGGAAACACATTTTGATAATGTTACGTTAGCTAAGAGTCACTGATGCACACGTTTTTCTGCTTGTTGTATCATTTTGTATCAGTATCCAGCCAACTTGGTAATAACAGCTAACGTTAAATTAGCAAAATGCTCATTCTTTTATAGACAAAATTAACTGAGCTGCTTCAGAGACAAGTCTCTAGTCAGGTGCGCATTACAGTCCAGTCAGTTTAGTAGTTTAACCATTAATATGCGTTGTATAGTGTCACCAGCTGTTTGATTTTCGTGCAGGGACAGTGTCCCAACACACAAGTCACATGATGTTATTCCTGAGATCAAATTGACAGCTTCCATTTAAAAATATAGTTTGTTATAACACCAAAAATATATTTCTGACCTGTCATTGTGGGTGCATGAGGTTTTGGCTGGTGGGCACAACGACTGAAGTTTAACCAGGAAACATGATCATGTTGTCAAAATAATGTTTGGGAATACTACCAGTTTATGATGGATTTAACTAAATTACACCATGATTAAACTAGTACTCTGCCTCTTGGACTTTCTTTTGTCTGTTTTACATTATGGCAAGTGGCTCACTCTGTCAATATCCATGCAGTACATTTGTCAGTTAATATCACATGCATGGTCTTAATCATGTAAGTAATTTGAGCTTTTTAGAACCCAATATCTGGACATTTTGACAGTGTCTGGTTGCCTTTATATTACTGACCAAGTTATATTTACTAAACAACATTCAGCACATCACTGAATCAAATACCATCTCTGTTTGAGTCTTGCTTTCAGACTCAAGCATCATTGGTAACCACGTCCAGATAGCTTTGTTCTGAAAATCAGCGTATTGTATTTCAAATTCAGGGGGAAAGAAAGATGAAATAACAAATTTGGTTTCCAATTAGATTTGTTTTAGGATGTTGTTTATATATATTGACTTTCGTTGTATTTCTGAACTGTTTTCTTTTGTGATTTTTAGGTCACCTGCAAGGTTCGCCATTCCTTCACCTCAGGTATGTTTGTCTAAAGCCAGTCACTGTTGAAACATGGCAGTATCTGCTGACTCGCCATTGGAATGCTTATTCTTGCTTGGTTTTAATGTTACCAAGGCTTGACAATGACGTGGAAGTATTTAATACATAGGGCTCGAGTTCAATTCAATTTGATCATATTGAATCTATTGAGGTAGTTGGTTTCTAGTTATTTTTGCCAGATAGATTGTATCTGAATGTTAGTGGTTATTTAGCTAATTGACTACCTGTTTGTTTAGTACTTTGCTTTTGCTACTTATAAAAGAGAGTTTGTCAGACTTGGACCCTAATGAATCTGGGTATTTTACCAGATTCAGGTACCAGTGGCTATTGGACCTGAATCCTATTAAAACAGTATACTGTTCTAACACAAAGTGTTTACTGGTAACTAACTAGAGGTGATTGCAGTGTTTTATAGGTGTTCTCATTGACGTTGAGCCTATCTTAAATGACCTTTAAGTAAGACCTGTGTACACTGTGAAACAACACAGCCTGTTTAGTAATGTAATAGTAATATTCAACCCTTTGCTATGATCTATGGTCTCCTACAGAGGCTAGCTGGTGCCTCCTTCCTGACAGCTAGAAAAATGGAAATTAAATGTAAATGAATCATCTGGGCTTGTTGCTTCGCCTGCCTTTCCCACGCAGACAGTTACGACTGAAAAAGTATGCATGCAAACGAGAGACTGCAAACAACTGCTTTAACTGCAACACAATACTGAAGTCATTTGGAATGGACCTTGGAGTGAACCTTGCTCACATGCCAGCATTAGCCCTGCACCTCAAATCAGCAAGGTTTACTGAAAACATTGATTTGGCAGCAAAAGGAAGTTGCATCAGAGTTCACTCTCATAACAAGCAATCTACAGCAAATGAAAAAGGCCGATCAAAATTAGCTGGATGAGAGAAATTTTAAAGAAATGTGCTCATTAAACATGTATGTTTGTATGGGTACCAATATTCTACAAAGAGGATTCCCTCAGTCTGGATGTTTTTGATGAGGCTTAATGTCAGTTGATACTTGCATGTGACTCTTGTTATTTCCTGTGTCCAAAAAACACATTTCTTTTTTATTGTTGTGTGACCAGCTTTCACAGAGATCAGTAAACGCTGCACAAGATGTGGGCTGCGGAGTTGCCGCGTCTGAGACTCAGCAAGATGATTCCCTACTGGTATGGTGTTCTCTATTATGGCACACAAGATGACTGATACAATTGAAAGAGAAAATATCTCAAAATATTGGATTTTCATCATATTCTCAAATTTTTATTTTGTATAATAAGGTGTACGTTAATGTGTGGATCACAAATGTCATTTAATATCCATGATGGTATGTTTTAGAAATGGCATATCGTGCAGTGCCACGTTTGCTGTGCCATCTAGATTTTTATGTGCGTATCACTTTAGCTGTGAGCCTTTGTTTTGTGTTAACTACAGTGACAGAAATACAAGAAAAGGTACATATACAGCACAGGCAATAACATTTCTGTTGTAGTTGAGCTGGACATTAGGAACTTGCATCATAGTTGGTGTATAATAGTTTGTTTTCCTCTTCCTCATAGATCATTGATAGCATCATTGAGGAGAGTCAAAAGGGAAGTGTTGGTGAAGTGGCTCAGCTGTTAGATCAGCTACATGTTGATGTAAGAGCAGAACCGGAACCCAAGGAAGAGAATAATGCTCAGGAAGTTCCTGTGGAGTTTGCAGTGTCAGCTCTCGAACCTCAGCTTGTCGAGAGGCCAGAGAAAGAATCGGAAAGTGCAGCAACAAACGGAGCATGCTCTATACCTACCACTGAGCCCACAGATCTCCCAGGGCCATTAGTTGGGTCACAAGAAGGTGTCCAGCCCCCAGACATCACCAGCACTGTTGGACAGAGTCAGCCTGAGGGGGCTGCTTTGGCGACAGTAGGGGAGCAGGAGCAGAGACCTGCAGATATCTTGGACCAGGTCTCGTTCACAGACAGGCTGGCTGACTCTGAGTCCTCTGGGCCTCTGAAACCCCCACGGCATTTCACAGTGGAACCAGACATTGTAGCGAGCACTAAGAAGCCTCCTCCCTCACGCCCACCCCCTCCAAGTGGAGGTCCTCCACCGAGACCGCCTCCACCGTCTTGGCAGGGCCTACCTTCCAAAAAGTCTCAGGAGTGTCTGAGGCCAAGTGGACTGGAAGGTAGAGAAAACAGTGCACAGTTAATGACACTAAAGTGTTGCATTGATCAAAAGTGTGTTTTGACATGTTAAACTCAACCTTTAAGACTTTCCTGGATTAGCAACTGTTATAAAGCGTTACACATTAAGAGTTTTCCAAGCGCTGGTTTTGCTAGTTGAAGTTTTACTCTTGACTTTTACTTTAAGCATGACTGAATGAATGACCTAGTGTGAAGAGTGCTTTAGATTAATGAAGTAGTAGTAACCTTTTTGTTGACAAAAGGGAAAATGGTGCTCAGTCCTACCAGCATATACAAAATTCCACAAATAAAGTTTTAAAGAATGGAGGAGCAGCCCAAAGCAACCCCCTCTTTATTTTAGGTTTTACTTAATGGAGAACAAGCATCTTGGCAAAACATCTTTTCCGATTATGCAACATATCGACAGACAAAATAGATGACCACTTTTTCAGCTGTAGGTGTTGTGTTGTATGATTGTCCAGTGTCTGCGGTCAGCTGCGATGCTCTGGAGCCCTGCGGCCTGGTGTCTCCTAGCAGCACCGTGAGGAGTCTAACCAAAGAGCTGCAGCATTCCTTGGATCTGGCTAGTGCCACCAGTGGGGACAAGGTGGTGACAGCACAGGTCAGTGAGGCAGCAAACCTATCTCCTATTTTGATGCTCATCCAGAGCTGCTCAGAAATGAAACATATGGTGCAGCAGTTTGTTCATTTATTGCACTTTGCATTGCTTGCTTTGTTTTGTCCCAGGAAAATGAGGATGAACAGGCCTCATCTGAGAGTGGAGGACAAACTCCAGGCCCTCAGCGTCCACGCTCCAACTCTGGTAGAGAACTGACAGATGAAGTAAGAGTCCCTCTGCATTAGTTTTTTTGACTTTATTCAGCTCGAATCGGAGCTATAACCCAACATCTTGCACATTCCTTCTAAATGCACCAAATGTATACGTATGCGTTATCTTTAAACAGGAAATCCTGGCCAGTGTGATGATCAAGAATCTGGATACTGGGGAAGAGATCCCTCTAATCCAGGCAGAAGAGAAACTTCCTTCAGGGATTAACCCCCTCACTCTGCACATCATGAGGAGGACCAAGGAGTACATAACGTAAGCAGAGAACAATTTTTCTGAATTGGCAAGTATTGTTAAATTTGAGTCGGTATCATATAGTATTTTTCTCCACACTGTTCTATATCTATTAACTATTTCAAAAGCCTCATTGCTGACATAGAAGACCAATTCTGATTCACACAATGAAAACAAAAGTGCACAAAAAAGTTGGAATAATTGTATTTAACGTTCACTGACCATATACTCAAACCAGTCAAGCTCACAGGAAAACACTTCTTTTAGCAAGGGGGAACAGGCTTTCACATGTGCGTTTGCAATATTTTTCCACTGAAAAGCTTTTTTTTTTTTTAAAAGCCTAATCATGTAAAAACAAATGGTACGTTTTGTAGAGGAAGTTGATTTGTTATATTTTTCCCTCTCAGGAATGATGCAGCACAGTCAGATGATGATGATAAGCCTCAGGCTCCACTGGCAGACACAGATGGAGGAAAACTGAAACAGAAAACGTGAGGATTAGTAGCTTCTTTTGAAGAATTGATTTTCTTCCCCTTTTCCCCTTTTCACAACATGATCAAATATAGAATATAATAATTGGTTGTCCTTTATTTCTAACTAGAACCCAGTTTAAAAAATTCTTGGGCAAGTCTGTGAAGAAGGCCAAGCATCTCGCCGAGGAATATGGAGAGAAGGCAGTCAACAAAGTGAAAAGTGTGCGTGATGAAGGTATAAGAACAGTCATTTGAAGCATTTCTGCAGATGTTTCAGTTTCAGGATAACACTGTGTATGTTTTGATGTGGGAAAAGTGCAACAGTTGTTAATATACTGCTTTAAAAACTACATGACCTTTTCATTTCTCAGAGGGTGAGCTGCTACGTTTTGACGATCTCAGTTATGCTTTTTGTCATGGGTCGGGTCAGTGTTCCATACAGATCAGGACGATCCGTCTTCAAGTGACGATGAGGGCATGCCGTACACCAGGCCTGCCAAGTTCAAGGCAGCACACAGCTTCAAGGGTCCTTTTGACTTTGATCAGATTAAGGTTGTGCAGGACCTGAGTGGAGAGCACATGGTAAGAGGATCTTACGTTTTGATTATTATGAACTTTTAAGATTAGATGTGCATCAGTGCACGCTTGTATTACGGCGCCGTTGTCTATCCCCCAGGGCGCCGTTTGGACGATGAAGTTCTCGCACTGTGGGAGGCTGCTGGCAACCGCAGGTCAAGATAACGTGGTTCGCATCTGGGTCTTGAAGGCTGCTTTTGACTATTTCAATAACATGAGATTAAAGTACAACACTGAAGGTAAACTCCCCAGAAGCTCAGATTTTTTGTTGTTGTTTAACTGTCGATTATTTGAATTTAGATGCTCAGCTTTGGCTGTAGTAAAATACTTTTTGTTTTTGCTTCTTCAGGTCGGGTTTCACCTTCTCCCTCTCAGGAAAGTTTATGCTCCTCTAAATCTGACGATCCTGGGGTGAGTGAAATTAATAACACCGTTTTGATTTGCGGGTCATCCGGTTAGAGTTGGTGTTGTGTATGTTTTACAGTCTTGAGACTCCATGTTTTCCTAACAGGTTGTACTCTCATGATAGGCAAGTTGTGTTCCAGAGGACCCAGAGACTGAAGATAGAAATGCCCCTTTCCGTCAAGTCCCCTTCTGCAAGTACAAAGGCCACACAGCCGATCTGTTGGACTTGTCCTGGTCAAAGGTGATGTCCTACTGCCCTCTTTACCCTTTTATCCCTCCTCTTCACACATTGTAGACACTCACTACTGGTTTTATCTGCCCTCTTTACTTTTTCCATTTTTGTGTCAATCTAGAACTTTTTTCTCCTCTCCTCTTCCATGGATAAAACGGTCAGATTATGGCACATATCCAGGAGAGAGTGCCTCTGCTGCTTTCAGCACATTGATTTTGTGACAGCCATTGCTTTCCATCCCAGAGTAAGTTGAGTCACTTTGCATTACTTCCCTCAGCACATCTCTTCACTTTGGCTCCCAGACTGTATTTATAGTAACACTTGCTTCTTGTTTCCCAGGATGACAGGTACTTTTTAAGCGGCTCTCTGGATGGGAAGCTACGGCTCTGGAACATTCCAGACAAGAAGGTGGCGCTGTGGAATGAGGTGGACGGCCAAACACGCCTCATCACCGCAGCGAACTTCTGCCAAAATGGGAAGTATGCCGTCATCGGCACCTACGATGGTCGCTGCATTTTCTATGACACAGAGGTACCCAGACGCTACATCGTTATCAATTTTTGTCATGACACTATTTGTTCTAGGTTGAACCAAATGTATTTTTCTGTTTTCTATATTCTTTAGCGTCTGAAATACCACACTCAGATTCACGTGAGGTCAACCAGAGGCAGGAACAAAGTTGGACGCAAAATCACTGGCATTGAACCCCTGCCTGGAGAGAATAAGGTAGCATCTGATCTCCACTACAAATACATCTACAGTATGTTTGATGTCTCTGTAACGAGGCATATGAGTCAGACCTGTGAAATGACAAATCTCCCTCCCGTCTCCCTCGATAGATTTTGGTGACCTCAAATGATTCCCGCATTCGCCTTTATGACCTGAGGGACTTGTCTTTATCCATGAAATACAAAGGTTATGTCAACAGCAGCAGTCAGATCAAGGCGAGCTTCAGGTGAGGATGGATCCCTTTCATGTATTTCTGACTTGAGCATTTGAACTGCAGTTGAAAGTAGTGCCGTCGGCTTTTTGTTTCCCCTAACTCCGCTTCTCATAAACTGGGTTTTTGTTAGTTTCCAGGGCTCTTTTGAATATTGACCTTTTACTGTAAAAACCACTCTAGTCTTGTTTCTGTGTTGCACTGCACCTTGAACACAAAGACTGACTCACTGTGGGATTATTTTCCTACAGTCATGACTACTCATTCATAGTCAGTGGCTCAGAAGATAAGTACGTTTACATCTGGAGCACTTACCACGACCTGAGCAAATTCACATCTGTGCGACGGGACCGCAATGACTTCTGGGAAGGGATTAAAGGTAACTGGGCTGTGTTGAATGACAAACATAATTTTAATAAAAAATGACCTGTCTAATTAATTTGTGCCCCTTGATTGAACGGACACTAAAGCTTTACTTATCTTTCAGCACACAATGCAGTGGTCACCTCAGCGATTTTTGCACCCCACCCAGGCCTTATTGTTCCACAAGAAGCGGGAGCAGACAAACCAGAAGCAGAGTGCAAGAGCCTGGACTCCACAGACTCTGAAACGATACCCTCAGGTATGTTTGCTTGGATTCATTCTAGGACAGATTTCACGACACCAACACGGCCATTTCAGTGCTATCAATAAACAGTATTGTCCTCTTGCAGGAGCCCTGAAGACAGATCACACAGAGGTCCTGCTCTCTGCTGACTTCACTGGAGCCATCAAGGTTTTCATCAATGTTAAAAAGTATTGAGCACTTCAGAGGTTGTCAGCTATTCACATTCAGGCCTGTCTGTCGGAGATCGGCCCTAAAGATTGAGGACAGCCCGTCACGGGGCCATCTGACGTCACCCAACTACTTAATGGTTATTGCTCTGTGACAAAGAGCTGTGTGTAGCTTTTTTCAGGAGAACAGGGACCCTAAAATGGAAGAGAAGGTAACGGGTAGAAGAAATGGACTTTTACAAAAAACTGACATGGTGTGATTCTCGCCGTCGTATTTCTATTTTTTATCTTTAATACCAAGCAACTGTGAACGGTTTGCCATTCAGAAAACAAGAGCCGGAAATGCCAAGTGTGTGTGTGTGTGTGTGTGCGCGCGGGGGGTTCGAGCAGAAACCAAATCTGCTCAGATATGTATATGTATATTTAGCTGTATGGTCAAGACTGAGTTATAGGTAGAAGGGTATTTTTAACAGTATGAGCACCTTGTTTATTTTGCTCCCACTTTTCAGAAAAATTAAGTTAACTCCTAAGTGCAAGACACTATCCTAACGTTGGTCACATGTTAATGTGTCTTGTGCAAAGAGATGTAACCATTTGTCTTGAAAGCAAGGTGGTTTGAAATGTAATTTACAAATTGTTTGTGCCTACAAAATTTCAAGCTTTCCTCTAAAATATATCAAACATTTCAGCTGATGACAGCGAATCTATGATACAGGAAATCTGTATACGGTTACTAATGATTAGGGCTGGGTATCTTTAAATTTTTTCAGACACAATACTGGCTCTTAAATACTTTTGATAAATGTTTTGTTCAATGAAAGCACATTTCATGATATAAAATAGTACTGTAAATTTAGTGTAACATTGCATACTAACAGAACCAGATGATGCTCTATTAATTTCCTCAATAAAAATCCATACAAACTTGAATGCTTGATAACCCTTTTTTTACCTTTAAAATCAAATTGTTGCAGATAAAGAAACTATTATATAAAATATATAAAAGTATTTAGATACCTGGCCCTACCAATCATATCCTGCACACACATTCATCACCAACAGTGATTTATTTAGTGTCAGAGCAACATTTCTTGTCATCATTTTAAAAACAAACATTAAAACAAAAATATATTTAATTAGTTACAGTGTTCAAACTTCATTATACAAAAGAGTGCTGAATCTTGCATGGATAGTGTAAGTTGGGACCAGGAGACCAGACATGTCAGTCTGTTTAAAGAGCACTGTAGGAGTGTGTGGTTGTAACCCATGGACACCAGCGGGCTAATGGCTGGCAAGGTCCAGAGCTGAGAGTCAGTGTTTACTCTTCTTTGTCTTCTTGTGGGAGCGATGTGGTGAGCGTGACCTGGACTTCCCTGCCTTCCGGTCCAGAGATGGTGATCGGGAACGTTTGGACCATTTGGGAGACCTTGTCCTATTGAATGGGCAGAATATATAACGGATTGACTTCAAGAATAACAATCAGGGTGAATGCATTGGTAACACCACAAAAACATCTCACGGCACTTGCTTTAAAGGAGAGATGCTCGTCGATTTTCGGGTCCGGTCATCGGGATCTCGACTCCATTGTCGTCTTCTGTCCCCGTCGTCACTTCTCTTGCTCCTTTCTTTGTCCCTTCTGTCATCCTTTGACTTGTCTTTAGACTTTGATGTCAGTGTCTCGTTCTTTTCTTCATCATTTTCAAATTCCTATATTACACAGGGTAAAACATCCCAATGAAGTCAGATGTAAGATTTCTATCTTTGCCTGCTGAAATGCAAACATCGCAAGGGAGTGGTTTGTAACTCATTCACGCTAAATAGCCTGCAGGTTCTCCACAAGTGGGAGCTGTTTGGTCAATGTCAGACCTGTTCAACACCTGCCAAACTGAACAATAACTATGCCTACATATCACCTTTGACAACTACAGGTTACTACAAGTCTTTGTTTTCTTAAAGATGCTGTGGCCAAAAACAACTGTGTCAAAAAGGCAGCTTCCCGATTCATTCAGTGAAACCACAGTAGTGCTCCACCTTGTAGTAACACATTAGAGGTGCCAATCTGGGCCAACTAGTTTTTTCTTTGGACGAAGTTCTCCAAACTAACCATGTGGAAAAAGCTCGTTAGTACTCAACAGACTGTCCTCCTGTAATCAAAACAGCAATTTTGCAAGTTTGACATGTAAAATACAAACATAACACAAAAAGCAGCTTAAAAAAAAAAAAAAAACGGTAGCTAGACTTTCCTTCCCTGTAGATGGCGCACACTGGACTAAATCTGCCAGCCCCTTGGCTCTGCAGTCACACATTGGTTGTGGTTTTGAGTGTTTTGCATCACTAACTGTTTTTTACTGTGCCAACTGACTTGTTTCATGGTCTAATTTTAATGTACTAATAAGCACTTTTGTAAATTCTGCCCCACACTGTTCATGATTAAAGAAATATTTCTATTACACATCAGGGATGGTTGCATTCTTGCTTTAGACTCCTCACTGCAGAATAAATATTGGGTTTTAATAATAGCTGTGTGCCTTAATAATCCACGACACCTATTTAAGAGTAAAATAGTAAAGTCCTGTCCAATAGCCCACCTTCTGCAGCAGTTTGTTCCTGTAGTGCTCCACTTGCTGTTGTATGCTCATTCCAGACTTCCTCGACCTCTTGCCAGATTCCAGCTCATCTTGGATCTTCATAACCTTTACCTGTGTCAGACACATTTAATCAGTTCTGCGTATTTATTATATCATTTGACATATTTTCAAAAGGTTGAAGAAACTACCATAGCAGCCAACTACAGAGTGAAATGTAAATTGGTGTAAGGGAGTGGGGACATGCTAATACAACTATGGCTCTAACTGTTCTATTCATCAACTGGTAGTGAATAAAAAAATCACAAGAAAACTACATTTCAATAGCGTCTTTCTTACTAGGTTAAATTTCTGATACTGAGTTGGCTCTGGCATGAAGTGTCACTTTCTAAAGCTGATTGGTTGAACCACCTCAAATAACACAGGGTGACGAGCACAGTGTTTCTACAAAAGCAAACAGTTTTCAGAAAATGTAATCTATAAAAACTGAAAAGTGCACTTGCCTCCAGCTCTCTCAACCGTTTCCTTTTGCTCTCAGACATTTGAAAACTTCTGAGGGAGCTCTGAAAGTCTGCACTGTCGTATCTGGAGGAACTGCAGGAGTCATCAGTGCTGTCGCTCTCCGAGTCCTCGTCTCCTTCCTGTGAGTTGACACTGTCCCCAGGAGAGAGAGAGGGGAACAATACATTTCCAAACCACGTGACTGTTCGTGTATGCGTTTCCCAAATGTAGACAGATGGATGCACTGCTACCAACCACAGAGGCCATACCTTACATTCACTTGATCTTCGATGTCTTGCTCCACCACCATGTCCCACTTCGACTTGGCCTTGGCTTGGAAAGAAAAGAGAAAGATGAGCAGGATCGCGGGGAAGGACTGATGTGATACAGAGTTCATCTCGACTTGTATTACCTTGAGAAAATGCCCCAGTATCAGCTGTCTTCTCCCACTTAGACAAAGGCACTCCAGAAAGAGCAACATTGCTCTCATCCACTAAGACGACAAAAAAAAAAAAAGGACAGCTGGGTCAGGACAAAGACAGGCCATCAAGTAAATGAGTCACACCATGGTTATGGTTTTGTTTGCTATTTAATGAAGCTGATGACTTTTCTTATCCCTGTAGGAAGATTCTGTACTTTAATGTGTTTTCATTGAGATCAGAGCGCACACTCAGCTACAGACAACAACCCATGGGAGGGTGACACTTGAGTTGGGCAGATCATTGACAACAGAAACAGGAAGCTGATGACTTCTGGTTGAAAGGTGGGCTTGGTTGATGTCAGTTGGACTCACGGGGCATTCCATCAATGTCATCAATGGCGACTCCTAAGGGAACACCGTCTATGTCATCAACAGGAACTCCGTCCAGAGGGTCCCAGCCCATCGGGCAGCCATCGAGGTCATCCACAGGAGCTCTGTTCAAAGGTAACGCACCCACAGGGGTGCGGTCCATTGGCGCACCGTCGAGATAGGAGGATACTTCCTGTAAGGAGACAGACAAGTGAACGTCAATGAGAGTTGCTCGTGTCCAAATAACGTCATCTTTGTCGCATTCAAATGTTTTTCAACATGAACAGCCGCCCAATTAGTTAAGATGCCATTAGAAAAAGGTAATAAAGTTTGTAATGAGCAGATAAATACTCAGCTCACCTCTACGGTCTCTGTCGACTCCTCCACTGCTTTGGCGAAGCCCAGAAAGATGTTTTGAAGGTGGATTAGATAAGGCTCCGGGTATATGGCCCAGTCTTCCCAAGCTCTAAAACAACTCGTGACCTTTTGCTGTGGAGATAGGAGATGAAAATGTTTCGTTTTTTTTCTTTCTTTCTATTTTTGGCAAATGATCTTTTGTGAGGCAAATAATGACATGATTACCTTAAACTGTTCAGCCTGAAGCCTGGCTTGTATGTTTTTGTGCGCTGCATTAAGGTCGCCAAATATCTGTGTTAGCTTTGTTTCAAAACTGAAAAAGACAGACAGAAACACTATAAGAATATCGGATGGAGAAGATATGAAAGAGGATAAAAGGGAAGGTCTCTTACTATTACTTACTATTTACGATAATATGATGCACCGGCTACTTTGGCACATGAGTTGTGCAAGATGTCCGACACGAGATACAATCTGGCAATCTGTGGGAATGGAGGACGAAAAAAAAAAAAAAAAGAAGTCAATTATGATATATATGTAAAATCACTTATACTTAGATATTTGGTGTAACTTTGTTTATATAAAGACTTAAAGGAAACTCGCCTTCTTCTGGAGGGGTGTCTGGAGCAAGGAAAGAGACTCAGTGATGTGTGCCACTACTTCCTCTGCTGCGTCGGCTCGCTCGAGACAGAACAGCATGGCATTTGCAATGTCTTCTCTGCTCGGAGTGAGCTCTTTAAGCAACGTCTCCAGCCTCTGTCGGTGCCTAGGTGATAGTTACAGAAGATTAACAGGTCTACCTTCAATTCAACTCAAGTTACAAGCATTAATGTCATCACGCCTGCTAGAAATACTTACTCAGTTCTGAGCTGCCCTTTCTTCACCTCCTCCTCGGGGGGAGCATCCTCCTCCACCTCTGCCCCATCTTCACTTCTCTGGGAGTAGTTGTTTAGGAAAGGGGGTCTCCATATGGATCCTCCCCGAAACATGCGAAAGTCTGTGGTCCTCCACTCTGTCGGGGACTCTCCCTGTTGTAAGGATGAAGGCCAGGCACATGGAAACTCAACTACAGATACACCAGTTTCATTTTCATGAAGAAAAGTAAAGTAACTATTCCCCATACAATGAGCTTAACAAGTAAATGATTAATATAGAATTCTTTTAGTTCTTCCAGATAAACTCTGGTTGCAGCGTTTTAGAAACAAGGACATACCTGCAGGATGGAGAACAGTTTCCAGCGATAGTATACGTGATCTTGGCTTTTGTTGTCAAAAAGGAACCTGAGACAATAAAGAATGAGCAAATTAAACCCAACATGGTCACTGACAAGACCAACACACAACCAGGATCAGAAGTATTTACCTGTAATCTGGATTGTTTTTCTCCTTGTTCATTATTACGGCTTCAAACACGTGGCCTTCACGCACCACAAACTCTATCATCCTGTGAATGAGGAATAATAGATTCCTGTGGAGAAAGAGGATTGCATCAGACTGTCTCGTCTCTGTCTGTCAGTTACAGCTTGAGATCTCTAACACCTCTTTACACTCAACTAGTGGCCCACGCAAACTGCAAGCTGGCTGTCAGATTGAATGCAGTTGACCCTAACACTTTCACTCACTTGATTTACGGCACTAGCATGAATCGTCTGGCCGGGGTTAATATTAAATCTGTCTGCCTTCCAGCTGTATCGGTCTGCAGTGTCTCAGCCAACCCATGGGAAACCCAGGGCTCAAAGAGGGTGGTATAAATCAATGTCTCTAACGGTCTTTTACTGCTACTCACTTTTCACAATAACACACATTAATATTATGATGGGAACAACATTAATTATCTGAGCAAACAAGAGAGAAATAACAAAAAACACTAATTACGTTCACTGTATGTAAATCTGAGACCACGGGGAGCTTTGACATCTACAATGAGTGCCCTCAGTCCAAAGTTGCAGGTGTCAAAATGTCCACTAACGATGGAAAGTTTTGAAATACTGCGAAGGGTTTGGGTCGTTTACCACATCCTGTATGTCAAAGAACCAGTATGGACACAAGAGTGGTGCAGCACAGCACCCATAACACTTGTGTTGCAAGAGTGTGTGTACCTTTCGGTTGGGATAACCACTTTGACTACAGCTTCGGACAGACTCTGTTTGTGAAGTCAAATCAAAAAAATATGAACAAGTGAGTACTTGTACAGATGAAACACTGCAGGATACATACAGCATAGAAAACAACAAGAGCATTCACAGTCAGTGAAATATGGGGTGGGGTGGGGTGGGGGGTTGACACAGCTTTAGTACTCCAGTAAATTATTCTAAAATGCTAAACCATCTGTAATAGCAAAGCTAATTTATCTCAAAGATTTACAAGCTACAAGTTTATATTAACATTTTGTACACACAGTCAAACTGTTACGTTACTTGTGCATTACCACACCCCTACATCCTGTCATATGGCATTACATGGACAAGGCGATTAATTAAATGAATGCGCATGCAACATACTGTAATAATAACAAGATTCCCAATTTTGTCAGTTTTTTTTTTTTTTACAATGACTGAGGACAAATTACAGCTTTGCTGAATTTTGCTTAGACATGGACTTATTTTGCATTATTTACAGAGAAATAAAAGGTCATGCACACAACCGCAGAGAACCGAGACAACTTTACCTTGTCAAGCTCCCCTTTGGAGACGCCCAGCGGCTTGGTGAAGTCGTTGCGGAAGCGATCCCTTGGCTGAGCATTGAATGGGAGACCAGATGGGGGCGGCGGTGTGGCCCTCACCCCCACTGGTGTGTAGAGAGGCTGAGGTGGAATGCGAGCTGGTTTACCCCATCCCAGCTTCATTTCAAACCCCATAATCACTTTACCTGCAATACAAAATGCACAACAAGAGCGATGGGGGAATGGTTATCAGAGAAACCTGCTATTGCAGCCTGTTAATCAAACCTATTTTTAAGAGTCGACTGTACCGTCAAGCGCAGCCAAGGCTCTCTCTGCATCTTTCCGTGTCATGAAAGCCACAAAGGCTCTGTTGGAGGTCCTGCAGCGCTCTTCATCTGTTCGGGGCCACATAATCTTCACACTGGCCAGGGGCCCATACTTACCAAACTCTTTGCAGAGTATCTCCTCGTTCATCTGAAAAACGATTAAAAAATGAAGCGTACGTCTATGCCGCGCTAAGCCAATCAAAGTCGGTGTGCTCCTTTACCTTTGGGCTAATGCAGCTTATGTAGAGGTTAGTGGTGGTTGGCACTGTTAGGTCATCATACAATGCTGTCGGGGGGAAAGCAGGACTGAAGTTAGTATGGTATAGAGGTTAGCAATGTTCTACTAATAAAACACTTATTTTGAAGAGGGGCTCTTACTTGATCGTCCTAGTGGTATATCCAGATCTCCATATCCTCCTCCTCCTCCTCCTCCAGGGTCATTTTTCTTCCTTTTATGTCTTTCCTCACGCTCTTCTTGTATTCTATATATTTTTTTGCAAATGTAAAAATAGGCTTATGTTTGCCAAATCACATCAATCAGCAGATTGAACCGAAACATGATATCAGGCACATTTGCAGAAAGACTTACAGCTTAAGTTCTTCTTTGAAGAGTTCGAGATTACTCTTCTTCTTTTCTTCTGCCTTCCTTCTAAACGTCTGCTGATCAAACAGGCAGCCATTGTGTTTACTGTTACAACTGACTGATTGTACAATTGCACTAACCAAAGCGAGAGAACATGAGCAACATTTAAAGATACGTGTAAATAGTTTGCATTCCTAATGAATTCACTAATCGTGCCATTACGCAAACATCAGAGTACAAACTTACAGACTTTTTGCTTTCAGCAAATGATACTGGCGAGACGCGCTGGGGGGCCAGCTTCGTAGCAGGTCGATACAGCTTACTTTTCTTGACCTCCTCCGCTTCCTCCTCTGCAAAAAGTAGAGAGGCTCCTGAACACTGACTATCCAACAGTTCAGGTAACAGTGATTGAGGTCTACAAAAACAGGACGTGGCTCTATTCCCACCACTGTTCTTTCAGCATATCTAAACAGCTTCCCGAAGAATTAGGTAGACAGCTTGGCCGTGGTTTCAAGAACAACTGATAGGAATTGTTGAGTCTCAGTCTTGCTGCTGGGTTTGCAGTTAAAATTTTAATGAAAAGCGATGTCTTTACATGTGTTTAGGTTGAAGAACCGCACAGTTCTGGACACAATTAATTTTTTTAATTAAAGTGATAATGGACTGCTGACTGTGTGTCCCAAGAGTGGAGGAATGTCATTGATTCAAAAGATATGGGCCCTGAGAGATTAAGATGAACTATTTCACTGCTGAGTAAGCCTGAATCTTTAATATTCTGCTCACTTCTTTGAAAGATGTGCAGGTAATTTAGTTTAACATTACTGTAACAGACAACTCATTATTCATCTTTAGTCCAGACGTCCCCTGAAAAAAAACCCGGAACAGATGTAGCTGCGTCCTATCTTAATGCTAAATTGAAAGCCCTAGCTGCTGACCTTTAGTTGCATTCACGATACCCCCGCGGACAAACGTTTTCACTCCACTTTTCTCACTGGTCTCAAATGACGCCAAGAATTCTTCAAAAACCTCTGCTGCTTTTTCTTCCTCCTAGAAAGTCACACAGAAACATGCACAGTATATAGATTTTATCTCTTACCGTAGTTCACCGTTGATCAAATTCGAAATTTTAAGATTGATTACTAATATGCATTTATTTCACACATATTCTTTTTGTAGAAACCATGCATCCTCACACTAAAAATCCAGTTTTATAAAAGCACACAATCACATCCAACATTTTAACATCCACAACCTCCTTACCTTTTTCTTAAGCTGTCCATGTTCTTTTTTTGTGAGTGTTTTGATTGGAGTGACAGGTTTTCCCTTTCTATCTGCCATGCTAAACTGCAAAAATAAATCAAATCAGAATGAAAAGGTTCTTGTCTAAAGCTAATTTTGTACAAATTGTGCATCAATTGAAGATAAAAAAAAAAACATGATGCCCGTGCTTTTATTACTTTGAACTCAAACAGCCTTCCTATTGATAGTTAAAAGTCAGCATATAAACCATTTCACCCACTGCTATATGTATCCTTGTCTGACACCTCTATGTTGTGTGTACAAAGTGTAATGTTACAGCACTTTCAGAGTCAGTGGAGGATATTAAATAGAAGTATATAATAGACGTGCACTAGTGAGCAAAAACAGCATGAATCTGTTTTCTGTTGAGTCACTTTACTTAATTTCTATTTAAGACTATATATTGTCCGATAATAGATACAGGCAATTTGTGAGAGAAACAAACAGGAGTTGCCAAAACTGAAACTTTGCACACTTGAACAACACAAAGTCTAGTGCTATTCAATGAATACCCTCATGCACTGCAAACTGCTAAACGTATGGTGAGAAAGGGGCTGGGATGTTATTCATTATGTTAGCCACAGCCAAGCAGGCAAACTCCATTACATCATGTTCCAATTTAATAATACAATTTAACAAATATCCTGGATGTCTTCTGCTGCAGAGGCAGCCTCGCACGGTGCTTTAAATCAGTTTGTAGCACAGACGCTGTTTAAAAGGCCTGGACTAAATATAAGCTATCACTTCACATTGCTAACGTTAGCTAACATTAATGTTTAGCTTAGCTAGGACTCAAGTGAGACGACAAGCTAACCCAGCGTTAACCTTTGGATGAGTAATGCTGAACGTAGCTGTCATTTCTCCGTCGACCATTATCCTGATAATCCCATAGCCCATACAGATGCAAACCAAAAATCCCTTTCTGATCGCTAACATCTGCTAACTCTGGATGTCATACAGTGAACACAGTCCTCTTAGCTAGCTAACATCTAAACTGTGTTCTTCTGTAACGCCACAAACCACCGACTGAACGCACAGGACGCTATCAAACCACACCGCATGCACAAATAGCTTCATGTCTCGGCTAGAACTGTAACTTACTATGTGTGTTATGCTATTGCTTCACCATTTTCTATCACAACACGCTATCAGGAGGCGGTGAGATATCCTACTGGAGCTCCGGAGCGAGGACGCCTGCTTGGTGTGCGCACGATAATAAATGAGCCTGCCCGTCCCCGTGTGCTGCCTCGTAGGCTACATATTAATGAAGGAGTCATCCTCTGTTTCTCATGGCGATTTGACTTTCTTATGTAAAGTCAAAATCTTCACGTGTTTACTGCTACCGTTAATAGAGCGCTCCCTCCTTATATCCCCATGTATGTTGTAGTCACCTACGGCAGGAGAGGTTTTCCCAAATAACCTGCAGATGACCTTTTCAAAAGTTTGCACTACACATGCAACGCAATAACATTTTTCATATTTAGATGTATAGTGAAATAATGTGATTTTAAATGTTACCTGTATTCCAAAAATTACCCTCATTATCAATGATTTGACTGATGACAGAAACAATCTGGTGGGAATTGACCCATTACGTAAAGTCATAAAATATATTATTATATAAGATGAGATAAGATAAGATAACCTTTATTGATCCCCTAAGGGAAATTTGCACGTTACCAACCATAACAAGTGAAATATCATGAAATATCTATTTCAAAAAGCTTTTTCAACATAAACTTGAAATAATCTGATACAGAGAATTGAAAAAGTATTAGACTGCAGAAAATGTACATTCCCATTATATAACTAGAAAACAAACACCAACAAACATTTGCATGTATGCTCTTTAGGTTAAACTCAGGGTGACTTTTTTGGCTCATGGAAAAAAACAACTAAATATCTTTAAATAATCAAGTTAAAGGTGTAAACACTGGAGCTTGAGTGAATCAGCTGTTTGTGGCGGAGGGGCTTTGCTGCAAAGGTCATCACAAGCTTCCAATGCAAAAGGTGTTGCCATATTTGATATTATCTTTAAATTGTCACAGGGCTGATGACAATTACTTCCTGGACATTTTGGGCTGTCTATAGGGACACAGGAGCCTTTAGACCAGAAGACCAACATGTGCTGACCTGAGGACCATTTGGGCAGATGAGGGCGCTTGGGCTGATCAGAGAGGCGTTTGGGCTAATTTAGTGCTCCTCTGGTGTGAAGGGGGAAATTAAAAGCCCCATTAGGTTGCAGATATGTCCCCCTTCAATAAAGCTGCTGTGGATCACTTCAGTGATCAGTGATCACTTCAGTGATCCAGAAGTGAAGATATATTAAAGGATGGTTCAGTCTGCCAGCCATCCTCTAACCAGGAGTAGCAGGAAACAGTAGATGACAAAAACATAACCGATACCCAAAGGCCAATAGGCCAGTAATGAGCCCTATATGGTTGCTGTGCTATAGAAAAAAAAATCTCCTATATCATACAGACGACTGTATCGGATTCATAGTATTAGTATTCAGAAGGATGTGGCACCACATGACACTCAGCATTGTTTAAATTGACACACCCTCCAGGCATCAGGAGCCAAATGGAAGCTAATCTGAATGTGGGATTGCATGAAGTGCCCCTGCCTCCTGTGTGCTCGCATTTGGGCCCCTGGTGGGAGTTTAGTATTAGCAGGTGGAGGAAGGGTAAAAGCCTAAAATGGCCACCAAACCCCCCTCACCATCACCATCACCAACAGCAGCAGCAGCAGCAGCACCACCACCACCACAGAAGCCCATCCCCTAGCGTCCGTCCTGGGTACGTACCCCGTATGCGCATGGGCGGAGAAACTGCCGCTGTGCGCTCTTATTATTGTAAGAGTAATTTCTTTTCTTTTTTTTAACGAAAATGGCGTCTAGTCAGGGAGGTGTGGGAGCTGTCACGGCTCTACAAAGCCATCACTACTCTAGCGGACCTCACTGGAGCCCGGGCATCAGCCAGTACCAGCACCAGCAGCAGCACCACACGGCCCGCAGCCTGGACCGGGCTCTGGAGGATGCCGTGTGCTCGGGGATACTGAACCTGAGCGGCAGGAAGCTTAGGGAGTACCCGGGGATGAGCTACGATCTGACCGACACAACGCAAGCAGGTGGGTTGCCGTGCGTGCACGGACTAAAGGAAACCGCGAGTCGGTCCCAGAGTGCTTCATAGAAAATGTGCTCGCGGATATATATGCGTCTGTGAAGGCAGCGTGCTCGCAGCATTGTGCACGGATTTCAGTGTGATTTACTGGAGAGAGGCGCATTAACGTGTAGGTGACAGTGTTTAGAGCGATATGCCGTCCACCGAGCTGGCTTCTGTGAATGCACACATACAGGCTGCATCCTGGTTGTCATTACTGTCCACTTGGACTCGTGTATCGCACCACTTTACTGCACAAGGGGCTCGGCTGCTGTTGTGTGGTTGTTTTGGTCGACGCCAACAGCTTTCATTAGCCCCCTTGAGACACATGAATGAGACGGCAGGCGCACCCAAGTAAGGCGCTGTGCAGTGGTTTGCACACCGAGCTGCAGTTGGCATCGGGCTGCTGGGGCAGAATATGAATGAACCGCGAGGCCAGGTGTAAATTCTCGCTCAGTGAATAACGTTTGTGGGGAGCATGTGATACACGTACATGCTTTTTTTTTTTTTCATTTTTCACAACCAGACAAAAGATACGGTGTACTTGCAGCCTCACCCCCCCTGCATGACTGGGTGCATATGCCCGTATAGCCCATAATCTGTCAGAGAGGAGAAGGCACTAGTCTGATTTTGGTTTCACTTGCAGTTTTAGTTTAAACATTTTTTTTTCTTTGGTCTTGTATTTTTATTGGGGTTATTTAAGAGGTAATTAGAATAATGTGTTCATATAGTCAAGTCTGTCAGTAGGTCAGTATTAGTGTCACGTGTTTTGAACGCCTGTCATCAGGGTCAAGTCATATACTCATTTGTATTACACGTGGTGCTTTAGGAGAGGGCTTGTCTACACATTAAGGACCCCAAGATAGACTGTCTAAGAGAAGTGGCTGTGGGTTAGTATAGAAATACACCTTTTTATACTGTAGGCAGAAAGGATGAATAAGAGTGAAATTGAATTATTAATAATCATTCTCAGTCATTATCTTGGACATCTAGATTATGCTGGATCTAAGAATGATAGTATCCTCCTCTGAGATGTCCACATGCCATATGGTGTTACTCAGTCATGTGCAGCTCATGGCAAGCCACTGGTTTGTTGGAGAGCCCTCATCCCAAGAGATTTACATTTTCTGCTCATAGATTTTGGTACCGCCTCATACCCGGACAGTTTTTAATTCAAAATCCTAACCTTTTTGAAAACTGACTTATTGATTGATTTAAACACATGGATGGAATCAAAAGTAAAGTAAAAACTTTTGTAGTAAAACACAATATATTCATTATTGACACTAATTAACTTGGCAACAGCCTCTGTCTATGAGAGACATCATAGACAGGCAACACATTTGTTTAATATTAAGCACAAGTTTTGGACATGAATGCAGACTGTTGTGTCAGTGATCCAGATGTGTAAAGAGATTGATATTTTAGTTTGCACGGTGATATGATGTGATATAAGGATGTGTGCCAAACTTATAACCTTGAAGAGCTGAAGTGGTAAGTATTATGCACAGGCTGCCTTTCAAGGGGGAGACAGACACTACAGGAAGTTAGTATTCATTATTTCTGGCCTGCTGGGCTGAATGTACACTTGTCACGATACTGTAATAATGGTCTCTATGTAAAGCAAGATTGCAGTTTGTCAAGATCCTTGCATATAGGATTTTGAAAGAACTGTTATCATGAGTGCACATTATATAATACTGATAGTAATCAAAAGAAATATGATTTTCTGTTAAATCTTTGATCTCTTGCCTACACACTGACTAATCCCATCAGTGTGAATGCTGTAGTCGTTTCACATCTTCATTTCGATGCCTCTGTGCCAGAGGGAAGTCTCACTTTCAAATGTGCAAAGCGAGATCAACACCTCACAACGCCCATCTTTTACATCAGCTACTGTACCGGCTGTGAAAACAAGCAGCTCATTCAGACTAAAAAAAGACAATGTCTTCTGAGATGAAGACAAATCCTATAACTAAAAATGGTTCTTTCCCAGTTCTCTCTTTGACGTTTAGTATGTGTTTGGAATCTAAAGGTTTTGCAATCCAAGTCCCTTTACTTTCCCTCATCTGTCTCAGAGGGACTACTTTATTTATAAATTGACCTGTAAGAAGAAATGACTGATTCCTTTGAAAACTATTTTAGTTGTATGTGTCTTTGCACTTTATTTCCTCGTACATGGGAGGAAATACATTGGGATCTTGGGATTGTTCTGCCATTGATTGGGTGCGATTATAATTTCAATCCATCCCATTGCTGGTTTTGGAAGTTAAATGGGTTTTTTTCCTACAGGACAGGGTCTGACTGAGTGGCCTCAATCTGACTAACGAGTGGCAGAAAGCTCCAGTCGGTGTACACAGAGAAAGAGAGAGGCCTCCTCGCACAAGGGTGTCTGTTTGTAGTGTGGCAATGACAGTTTGTCTCCAGTCAGTTTGTTTTACCATGGTAAAGTGCAAGTGCTGCCCTGACCTTGGAGAGGGGCCGGGGAGGAGTGCATCAACCTAGGCAGATGTTCAGGTTAATATTCCTGCATGTCCCTGCCTGCCGGTTCCCTGCCCCTCGAGGGTACAACTACACACACACGTTAAGACTTTGCTCTCAGTGCAGCACCATGCAGTGTGTTCAAATGTGTGCAGTATTGTCAGATATACAACAAAGTGTAGACAGCAGTGGGATCAGCTGCTGTTCTGTGTGTGTGGCTGCTCAGGGGAATCCTAACAAACAAATATATTTTTTCTTTGTTTGGTTTCTGAGAGAACATAATTACTTATTTACAGTATACTTGAGAATATAGGTCATGTAGTAGATTGTGGTTTTAGTTTATATCCCCTTGTGTTATAACTACTGCAAATGTGAGGGTTGAACAGAATCTGTCATCACACTACAAACCTATCACCTTCTTACGCATTCTTGTATCCTCTAGGAAGGGTTTGGTGTAAAATTCAGCAGCCAAATAAAGCTCCAAATGAAAAGAACAAGTGGTCAAACGATGTGAAATGTGATTTTTGTTGCCAGCTGAGGGTTCACGTGATAGTGATTCGACATTAAAAAACAAACCAAAAGCTGAAAGATTCACTGTGTGTCATGTCCAAACTTCTATAGTGTTTTGTTGAGAGCTGGTTGAAACAGGTGGCAAAATTAAAATTCCACATTTTATTTAAGTGTGACTTGAAGCACACAGCACATCTCACACACGAGAATGCTTCTTTGTTGTTACATTCCTGAGAAGTTTAGCCCTTCAAGACAGCATGCGAAGGACAATCTCCACAAGGACACAAGTATCGAGCTGGCATTCTTGGATTCAATAATCGACCTGTGTAACTGCAGAAAGTGTCACTGCTCGTTAAAGTACAAGCTCATTGCAGGCCAACTCATTCAAAAGGCCTCCCGAGGCTAGGCAATTAAAAACACAGCACTACACTACACTTGTCATACTTGGTGCTCTGTCTTACTTGAAATCAAATCAAATATTCTGGGTATTTTATGAAAGCCTGTCTGGTCTTCGCTTGTCGTGTCATGGTTGGTCTGTGAAGAATAGAAGGCGGTGCTGGGGGGCTTAAAGTGACCCATAAAACTATTTTTATATGACGCACCATACACATCATACAAATATGAGTATAGCCTGAAAGAAATCCACACTCCCAACTTGTGCTTCCTCCCTCAGGTCTCCTTTTAGATTTGCCTGTGCATGTCTAGACAGGACATATGCATACCTGTTTAAACTCACAGCTAACCTACATTCACTAAGTTAAAATCTATATAAATAGCCTGCCAAAAAAAAGAGAAACTCTTGTGTGTCATACAATGTTGCCTGTGCTAATATTATCATAATCATATTTCAAAGTATGCTTTGGTTAGATAAGAAGTGTGTGACTTCAGTAATCAGCACGTAGTTATAGCGCGAAGCTAACTGTACAGCCACGGCTTCTGCTTCTTCATTTACAATGCAGAATATGGGTCAGATTTGTGATTGGATTCCATTCAGAGAACAACACTAAGTATTTATGTGAAACAAACACACTTTACTATATACTTTGGAGACCTTTATTTTCACCATTTGTAGTTTTCACTTGTAACTGTCGGAGAGGAGTATAAACACCAGGACTAACTAAAAGATTGTGGCGTGTATCACCTCCTTGGACAAAAACATGAGAACAAAATAAAGCATTATGTGAACATTAATATTTTATATCTAAAGTGCTTATAATAATCTGTCTGCATGTGTGTGTGTGTGTGTCTGTAAGTGTTGGACTGCTGACTGTGGACTGATGAAGAAGGAGAGATCATTTATAGAACACATCCGGTAAGAGATGTATAGATTGTATGTGACTGTAAGACAGGAAGTAGACATGGACCAAGTTAGTACCTGACTGTAAAATGAAATCCCCCATGAAAGCACCCACAGACAAACCCCCACAAAGTAGCTGAGCAAACACAGCTGATCCAGAGACTGACCAATCCCCCAAAACAAACCTCACAGTGAACTGTCTGCCTGACACAACCCATCCATCACCATTCGCCAGCTCACCCGCAGGGCACGCGCCCTTGGAGTGACCACCCGCACATACTCATTGTTGTTGAAGTGGGTCCTGAAAGCCTGGTGAGGAAACCTATTAGGGTATCTCCAGGAGCAGATTGGTAGCAGGAGCACCTGACTGACCATCAAACACCTGAATTCACACCCAGGCACACACTGCGTCCACAGAAGGTAGCTGCTCGTCCTCAACACCCAGCTGCGCTCCAGACCACACCCGAAACCTGCCAGCCAGACACTGTGGTCACATCTGCTGCTGGGCTCCAATAATTAACCTCAATTAATAATGTTTCTGTCATATTCCTTTCTTGTTTTTCTTTAAATTGAACCTTGCAGTGAAGCTGCTGCAGTAAAGACCATTTGGATTGAAGTATTTTGATGTGTTTCTCTGCAGTTTCTGCACTTGATGCTGGGATTTCTTGTAGACCATTAGTGATATTTTTTGCACTGTTTTATTAAGATAATCATCATTTGAATTTTTAAATTGCAATCTTAAAACAAATATTTCCCGTTTTGAATCCCTCTGCAGCAACTCACAGTAGAGAGAAAGAGAGACACTGGTCTGTTATTTGCTCCAGCACTCAGCAGGACATCTATTAGTATAGTGTTTGCTGTGTCATGGGAAGACAAAGCCAGACATCATGCACTAGCAACATGAATGAATAGATAGCTGATTTGGCACGAGGGTGCAGCGTAGTGGAGCCATGGTGGAGGGCTCGTCTGCCTGGCGGGCCTTGTCCTGCGGGAGCTCTGGGCGACCAGCAGGTGGATAAAAGGCCCAGTGTGGACTGCAGATGGTGCATGGCCTGGGTTAGAGGAGGGAAAAGGGGATGGTGATGGACAGGCTCACAAAGACTGCCTCCACCCACCCCCATCTCCCATTGACCCGCATGATTCCACTGCTAAAGAAGAATCCCCAGTTGTGGGGCTGGAGGGAAGGAGGGAGGTGGGGAAGTCATCTATATACAGCTGGGTTACACTGTCAAGGTCTGAGCCTCGGAGAGAGGCAGCATTTACTCTTAATGGAAAACGAGTATACCCCGTGACCTCAGCTTTGGTCTTTCCCCATGTGGTAATTTCTGTTTCCCTTCTCTGCTTCTTTTCCCTTTGTGCTGCTCTCTGTCTCATGGTCTGCTTCTCACTTCTGCTTACTGGCTGCTTTAAGAGATCAGACCACAGCTACAGAGTGAGACCTGTCAAGTTTATTGTTGGTCATTTAAGGCTTGTCAGAAATGAGAGCCTGCTTAAAGGCACAGACTCAACTCACACAAGTAGGGATTCAATGTAATGTGCGATATCTACATAAACTGCTAAAATGCTATTTGAATAAAAGCTACTGATATACTATTTAGTATATTATTTATGCAAAATTCAGAAACCTCTTTGAAGAAGGCCAGCGAGTATTTGCTAAATGGGTGGTAGCTATAAGTAATCACATGCATTAAGGGGATGGAGGTGTAGTGGTGTATGCGTTTCTCGCAGTATGGATGTAGCACTTAGGTGAGACAGAATAATTTAAAGCTGTTTTTATCTGTGGCTCTGAAGCTCCTCACGTAGGTCTCTAATTATTGTGTAACCCGGAGATAATTCAGAAGGCAGGATTACACACACACACACACACACACACACACACACACACACACACACACACACACACACACACACACAGACACACACACAGCGGCTGTATCTATATGTGTGTGTGGGTGAAGTCGTGGCTATGGG
>JAVQJL010010838.1:0-18611 GCA_036024295.1 Nannoperca obscura | reverse complement strand
TTACTATGACAACAAACCTATCTCAAGTATTGAAAACACAAATGCACTGAAGGGTACAAATGCTAGCTTCAAATGACTCACCAGTAATCATTACAACTTGTTACAGCCTTATTGTAAGTATTATCTAAAAATTGTAAGAACGCTATTATAAAGAATAAGAATAATTGAGTAAGTGGAATGGGCTTAGATTTCAAATCACACTCTGATTGTCATTCTCTTCCTTCTTTAATTCCCTATAGACAATATCCCCCAGAGGGACACCTTCGGGGACATCGGTTGAGTCCCTCTAGACAAATGTTTCATTGACTCATCAACACTGTCTCTGCTCTGAGTACATTACAGAGATGCAGAGCCACATGTAGTGCTTTCACAATCATTTATTTTAATGCATATTTATGCATACGTATGAAACATTCTCTCTTACTACACTCTGGCTTCCTGCATTTACTCCAGTTTCTCCAAATGTATGGAGACGCTTCTGATGCTGCAGCCCTGGATACTGTGTGACTTGCTGATCCTGACCGTGTCTCAGCAGGAGGAAAAGAGCCACATGACGCTCAAGCCACATTTATTTTTATAGCACCTTTCAAGAGCAGACGTCAGGAAGACGTCGGGAAGTGAAAAAAAAAAACAGACAATGAGCTGCACCCACCATGATGTCCCAAAACAGTGGACATTAACCTACTTCTGTTTGTTTTACATTTGAAAAACTCAAAAGTCTCCATAAAAAATGTCCTAGTTATTAGGATAAACCCAGATTTCACTTTCAGCAGTTGTTAACAGGAAGTATCTTCTGAAGATAGAATAATCTGATTACTGCTGGAAGCATCAAGTTGTCTCAGTGTACAGCAATAGCTAAGCTCATAACAGGACCATGTTCAAAACTGAATTCACATCCAGGTAAATCATATTGTAAAGAAGGAAGAGGAAGCAGCGTTTGTGGCTCGAAAATATAATCTACAGTAATGAATGTGGTCTGTTGGCCTCCACCTCTGTTGCCCCTCAAATATGCAAACACTCAAGGTTCAGAACTCTTATACAGTCACAATCACTACTCCAAACTCAGCAAAAGGATGTGATGTCATGCTTACACTGTTGGTAATTAATAAATAATGAGCAGAGTGATCTCAAAATGTATACGGTCTATAAAAGTATTGCTGCAGGTTGTTCACTGGGAGTGTAATAATGTACAATACAAAACATACAGCTTCTTCTCCATTTCCAAACATATTAAACCATATGTCTCTGAAGTACTGAATTATTCTGAATTAACAGAAAAAACATCCTAATCTTCAAATATAAGACAGGCTCACTGTAACAAGTGGTCACTGAGTAGTCTGCACAACGTTGTGCTTCGGGCAAATGAACACAATGATGCAATAAAGAGTAACAATGTCTTCATTATCAGTAACTGCTGATTTCTAATCTACTGTATGAAGGTACTGTGATTTCCTCCAAATAGTTTCCACATAAGAGTGCCTAATTAGTAATCAGTACAAGTGCTCAGTGCTGATAAAATACAAAAAGATGATCTGCAGAATACCTTTCATTCTTGCTGCTGTATTTTTTTTTCACTGGCTGAAGCCGAGGCTTTCAACAAAGTGCTATTTAAATCAATGCATCCCTCATTACAGAATGATGAATATTTCATCAGCAAGACTATTACTTCAAATGAATAATTTAACTGTGTTATATCAGTCAGGGTTGGGGGTTCAGTGGTAACCTGCCTGGTCCCTCAGCTTTTAAACCCAACCACTTATTATGAAACTCTTTAAAACACTGCCTAACCCCACCAAAAAGGTCCAGAAATAGGTTCGGCGATTGTTGCCTCTGGAAATGCCAGGGTCGCGGTTCAAGCTCCTTACAGTAAAGGTATCCTCAGCTCCAATTAACCATGATATACATTGTATTGCAAGTATTTGACTTTATTATAATGAGCTCAGTGGATGTGGATGTATGGCTTTTGTGCTCCTTATGAATACCAAACCCCCCTCATGACCTAATACAGTAATCTATGAAATATTCAAAGGACTAGATGCAGGTGGCAGCGAAACACTTTTGGTGCTCTCTGGTTTGTAGTGACCTTTTGAACTTTTTTTTTGAAGGCTTCAATTGTTTATTTGCTTGCCGTTTCAGACACAAACTACAGTTTGTTAGGACTTTTGTGCAAACAAATACAAAATATAAACAATTTAGTTATTTTTTGACTTGTTGCTGTCACAGCTTAATGCAACTTGGAGCTGCGGCAACAAGAGATCATTCAGATTATTCTGAAAATGATTACATGAATACCGTACATGAATTATATGATTACTACTTGCTAAGTCAAAATGCCTCGGCTAAAATCAGGGGCTCAAAAAACAAAAGCAACCATACAGCGAGAACAAGAACATAAAATGAGCAGGGAGGCAATGGCCACATTTCTGAACCCCCCCCCCAAAACATTTGAAGAAGTACCAGATAGAACAGGTGAAGCTGATTATGGCAAAGGTGAAGAGCTAGACAGACTAGAAAATAAAACTGTAGCTAGCTTAACCTTTAAGTAACGTTAGCGCGTTGACTGAACTAGATGTGCTGCCTTTATAAGGCTGTACTTTTGCAACCTGCTGGTGTTAATGCTTGTAATTAGTGATATTCCTAATGGCTGGCCTGGCTGTGGCAGATCAGAAAACAGTCACATTAAACACATACATTTTGGAAGACACTGACAAATGATGTTATCCTGACAAAACGCTCATGTGGGTTGTTTTTGTAAGCAATAACAAAACAAAACAAAACATGTTTTCTGCTGTTCCACGGGCATAACATAATGCTACTTTTAAATGGAATGGCACTCATGTTTCACTAACAAAAAATCTGTTTCACGCAGCAGGTGTTGCAACCTAGCACCTTGCCTGGCGCCACAGCTGCTTTCAAAAACAAAATGCTGTGTTTGTTTGTTTTTTGGTTTAGTTTTTCTGTCTTTTCTTTTCTCTCTTCCTGCCCTTTCTCAACTTTCCGCTCACAGCTTTCGACGGCGTCAGCTCCTGTGCTGTAGAACCGCTCCATGATGAAATGGAGGTTAAAGCAGGGAATTTAAATAGAAGATTTGAAATGAAAATCTTTGAGTAAATCGTTTAATCCCTGAAATACAATGCAATACTCAACGGAGCAAATTCTGGTATCTTAAACATGGACTGAGCACGGTAATACAACAAAAAGTGTAGTATTATTATCATTGACATCAAATTCACTATCGTACATTAACTATCGAGAGTAGATTTTAACCTTCGGGATTTCCGCAGGGATAAGGGATGAATCCACTTCCCCCCCTCTGAACTTCATCAAATAAGAGATAAGAGTTCTTTCAAGTGTTGAGCTGTGCTGGGTATTAAGTAACACAAGGTCAAATCCAGTGTTCATGTAAGATTATGGAAATGCCAGTCTTCTCCCTTCCTCTCAACTCTGTAGCAAGAACACTGACACAGAGACCACAGTGGTTAAGTATGTCATACACAGACAGACGTGTTGATTGTACGAGAAGCACCTATTTCAGTCACATGCCTGCTCATTTGTAGTCTTTCACTCCAGCAGGTTATAATTTCTGTGTAATTACTTCCATTAGCATAAATTGCTCTTCTGAAGCTTGAGTATGTAATGACATATTGTGAATGCAGATAGCGGAGCATGGGCATCACAAGCTCTGCAATCTTCTCCTTCAAAAAGCTGCACTGCCTCTCTGCGAATAAGGCATTTATCGAGTTAATTCATTATTGTCAAAGCACAGAAATCCAATATGTCTGCAGATATAACTTTATCCTTTTGGGCAGAATGTAGGCTGAGGTGGATGAAATAGCTGCATCATCCACAAGCATGAAAAGACACTCACATGTATATCACGATACACAGTAGTGGTCACAATGTCGTTCCTCCACCGGTTGTAACATTTTATCTTTGTCCAGCGTCTGACTGTCGCTGAAGCTGCGTGCAAGTTTTTCCCAAGGTTGATCCCTTTGTTTTTGCCCTTGAATTAGGATTTTCACTGGAAGGATTAAAACTTAAGGTGTCATTATGTTTTCTTATTATTTTGTGGTCTTATGATTTTCATAATTTTAACACTTTAGCCTACAAATAGACAAGCATTTTAATGACTATATAACAGGAATGTGACCTTCTTTCTTTTTGTTTTAAGGTGAAACACATTAGTTTTTTTTAGCATCAAATATTGACTTGAAAACTGTTGTTTCCACCTTTGTAAATAACAGCATTTGTGGTGAGCTTAAATTCACAGTGGTTACTATAGTTTCTAGGTTTTGACAGTAGAGGAAAAGTATCAAAAGGTCAACATCTCAAACCTCCCCTGCAGCATTATACATTTCTCCACTGCCCATCTGCAAGCACAGTATGTTCCAAAAATATCACAATGTGGCTGGTATACAGTAAAACCAGTGTTTCACATCAAAACAATGTTCTAATATCTTTTAACAAACTCGCTGGAGTATCACACCTTTTAATATTCATGGATAAATAATCGTTAGTTCAGCAAGTGTGCAGAGAAGACTGCTAAATGCTTTTATCTACATAAGTAGTGAGCTTCAAAAGCATTTCATAAAATTTACATCAGAAACATTTTCTCAATGCAAAAGGGCTCCATGACTTATGATTCTGGGCTGCAAATCTGCTCCGTGCTTGTGGGGGAAGAAGAAATATCAACGTAGTTTTTAAACATCTGAAATCTATACAAATAAAAGTGGCTAAATGTTTACCATTTTGCCCCATCTGTGTCTGCCAAATAGTTCCGACTCTGACCTTAGAGCATCTAAATCAACGTATATGGTATTGCGAGTAAATCTTTTTTTATCAGCAAGCCATTCATATCCTCTCTAACAGTATGTCCTCCTAGACTGCGCTGATAGCGATGGCGGAAGTAACCTATCTGGATGTATCTCTCCCCGGACTCTCCGCTATCTCTCCATCTTCTGTCCGAGAGACCTGATGAATGACAAACTGTACTGTTCTCTGTGGATCAATGGCGCATAAGTATAATCCAATTTCCTTTTGAAACTGCACTCTGGGAAATAAACAGACACACTGCCTCGGGAGCTTGACACTGTGTGAGCTTCAACAGCCGATTATTCTTTTTAATGTTGTGGAACTTTGGCAGATGCTCCAAACTTCAGAGATTAGGTTAAAAAGTAAATCCTGCAAAAGTAAAACTCGAAGCCAAATGATGTTTCATATAAGAGGCATCAGGAGAAATACATTTTGTACATATTGTACATGAAATCATTCTTCTTCATTCTTTCAGATATTCTTTCAGATACCTGTTTTTACAGATTTTCTGACAAGCCAATAGCCATGGTTTCACATGATTACAATTACGGCATGAATTAAGAATCATGTGCATTTTTCCTGCCAAATCTTTCCCAAGGCATTTGTTTGGAGATTGATTTCCTCCCAGCAATCCATTAGTATTCATTCATTTCCTTGTGGATAAAAATAAGGTTTCAGAAATTATAAATGTGCTTTAGATGGATGCAAAGTTTCCATGATAAGGGAGCAGAAACTGTTCTGAAATCTCTACTTGTTGACGTGTTCAAAGATGCTCTGACATACATCTTTTAATACAAAACACAACACGGTTGTGTCGAGACTAGTACACAACATGTGCCAAAATATTGTAGTTATATGTAGTGATATTTTGACCAAACATACAGTAGAGTGAATAAGTGAATTATGATTCAGGAATGGTTCGTAGAGATATTTTGATATGTTTTCTCGGTTGTGACAACCTTGGAACCCTGGAATCGATTGCAGCCCAGTAACAAACAGCGTTGCACACTCAGCTTTCATGTTGCAACAAGGATTTAGCATTTTCCATTAATCCTGAAAAAGGTTTAGAGGGTTTGCAAATGGTTTGGTAGGTTTGGTGAAACACCGTGGTCAGCCGTGGTCACAGCAATAATTAGACACTCTTATTGGAGCCATTTTAAATAATTAGGCAATAATTAAGAACTTGCTTATTCTTAAATTTGACAATGGAATGCATGTATAAATAACTTCCTGTGAGTTCTTGTGCACATAATCGTATAAATTATATTTGTGCAGGATTATATTATATATTATATAATTATATTTGTGATCCACGGTGCTAACATAAACAAAAATACATAGAGATTAGTTTTACAGAATATCACTATAATGCCATAAATGCCAGAGAGGAAAAGTATGAAATACAATATTTCTTTTAGGTGAAATACTTCAGCAATTTGCACTTTCTGTTCAAACTAAATGGTGCACTGACTTAAAATATTGTCTGGTATAAAGAAACTATTCAACACATTTCATTAGTTAGATATGGCATTGTTCTTTTTCTGCTTCCTCTTAATCTTAAATGCCACATTAATTAACAGGAGCTCTGTGGTCCTCAACATCCTACACTCATTTCCTTCGAAGTTTCAGTATTTCCTTTTCAGTGTGTTTTTAACAATCATCATACTTGTACTTAATAGTCAGTTGTCAATACTGCAACTGTTAATGCCAACTCTGGATAATTAAACGCAAGTCTGCGACCAACGAATCTCTGATCTTTTATACTATGGATTTCTGATAATTCAGTTGTGGCTGAGTGATGGAGGATTTGTCCCATCGATTGAAACTACTTGATGGAGTTGCAGTTATACACCAAATTGATTTCAACCCTTCTCTCTCATTTTAAAACTTTTTATTTGAGTAATTGAGCTTCTTGAATAATGACAATCTGCTGTGTGTCCTGGGCCCCTAAAAGTAAGAGTCAGATCATTCTTGATAAAGTCTCAAATTTCCAACATATTGACTGTTCCAATGATTTTTGGCTTTATGAAGTTCACTAATAGATGTATTAGAGACCATATCAACATCCTTTAAAGGTAAAGGTCTTTGAAAGTAATGCCATTTGGACCCACTGAAGTTAATGCTGAACTCAAAGAAATATGTGTAGCTGACCATATGGTTGTTTTTGATGTGTGGTTGCCCAGCCTCTCCCAACTTTTGTGCACCTGCCTACTCCTACAGTTTTTTCTCGGCGTCTGCCAGCGCGTTAGCTTTTGAACCTCTTTTCTATTCCAACACTACTTCAATGCTTCCTCTCAGTTCTGAAGAGTTAGTTGATTGCTTTAACAGCACTTGCTTGAGTTCTCTTGATGCCGTTGCTCCTTTTAAAATCAAAATGATCAACAACAAAAATCCCTGCCTTGACTAAATGAAACCACTTCAGCCGTGTAGAGAGGATGGTTTAATGTTATAGCATGAATTGACATAATGTTTTCAATTACTCGTGAATACTCATCTGCAACAGACATTATTTTTCGGGGTCTCTTGAGTTCAAAGTCCTTTAGTGTATTTGAAAATATACTGTATAAACATTTTCCCTGTTATTCAGTTATATCTGCTTTTTCCACAGCATAATTTACATAAATCAGAAAAACACTCATTTACCTACTGCTGCTACTACAACATGATGCGTGTCTTTGTAACAATTTAGACCCAGCAGCAAAAGCATCAACAAAACCCATTTTATACTTACCTGCATCAGAAGTGGTGTCTACTGTTTCATAGCTTTGTATCATAACTCTATGGTCACAAGTTGAGCCCTGTGGTGGGAATCTTCTCCTGAGCCTCTAAAAGAAAAAAAGACTGAAATGACTCTAAGGACTTACTCATCCTTGCAACTCCTTGCAACTGTCCTTGCAAGATGGCTCTCAGTGAATATTCTCTGTTTTACAGATCACAGTATACTCAAGATATCATAAAGGCTGGTGCAGCTGGACTTGCAGTTTGGTCAGTCAGTTTGCTGCTCATTGTACATTTTTCAACAGTTCTTCACTTTTGGTCCTTAGAACTTAGCTGCACTATCATCTGTCAACAAATTATTGCACATTTTCACAAGGGCATGAAACCATACGTAGCGATGCTGATGTCCTTCTCATCATTTGGTTATATGGGCTCCTCCACTTGCTAATCCCTTACTGCAGAATAGAACGTATTCTATAAAGTGAGTAAACATAATCAATTGCAGAACTCAATATACTCATATTATTAACAATTCAACATTAAGTGGAAAATAAATCGGCACAGCTGTAATCAATATTTCTACATTAACAATGGATTACATGATGTGTATATGTGTATATACAAAGGTTCACTCATAGTGATAAGCCCACAGAGAAATATTGCCTGACTCTGCAGTTCCCCTCAGCTATAGGAGCTTAATAGCATATTTTAGCTAACTTTTTTTTTTTTTTTTCAGTTACTTTCATTTTGGTTACTTTAATGTTTTGGTTCCATCTCATCGCTCCTGTAATGTTGTTTTCAGCAACAGAGACGAAGTTAGAAACTGCTGAACATTGTGAAACATTTAACTGCTAAAGAGCCAGATTGTTTTGTCAGTTGGTTGAGACCAAAAACTGAGCTAAAAGAGAGTGAATGTTGGACTTCATCAGGTGGCCAGAAAAACAACCCCAAATAAATGCTAATGTTGTTCTCTGTCTGCTAGATGTATACATAGGCATTTGCCATATCCACTTAAAAGATAATAAGATGTCACTGTTGTGTTCACATCTACTGCCTCCAAGTGGCCAACAATTAGTCACTGCAGAGGTAAACATTTGATCCAATTCAGGGTATATTTTACTGTGGGACACATTTTCATTTCATCTTCATAAAGCTACCATATCATGTTGTGGGTGTAGAGGTCTTTTAATAATGTTAGCGTGCCAAACTATATATTATTTTTCAGAACTCCTGAAAGTGCTGCTTATTATCTTTATTGTTTCATGTCGATTTCTGCTGTGGATGACTCGTACAAAATAATTGGATGGAGAGGGGAAAGTGGAAAGAAAGTAAGATAAACTTTAAAGAACCTCATATAAACAGTGCATTTTTATGAACATATCTAGGCTACAAATGCATTTCTAGACTGCAACAGAGACATAGAGGGAAACCAATTCACACAGAACACTGAAAGGTTTTGATCTTCTGCAAGAGCCATTTTCTCTGAACCTCCTACTTAATGTTTTGACACTGTTATCCATGTAAATGCTCAGTGAAGTGCTTATGAATACTGAGAGCTCTCCTTTGCACATGAATTGTCAGAGTGCTTTGAGATGATTTAATTCTTGGGAGATGTTGATTAACACATGCATTCATTTCAGGTTATACACCTCTTTGATGCCAGCGGAGGGAGAGAGACCTAAAGAGGAAGTGGGAAGGATGGAGTGGGAGAGAGTTGAGGAGGAGGAGGAGGAGGAGGAGGAGAGGACGAGAGGGAAAGGGAGGGAAAGAAGAAAGAAAGAAATACAAAGAGACAGACAGAAAGCCACACGAGTATGGGAGAGGCAAATCCCTCACAACCATGTATTACTGATGTGTAGCAATGTGCAGGAAAGGGTCTTCATTAACACTGTTGATACTAAGCGTCTCATTCAAAAGCACAAAGAGCACTTTGCACTGGCAGACATTATCAACACTGCTCTTAGCTCGACAAAGACTGGAATGAAAATAGGCAACCATGTATTGTACAATAAAAGCTGCCCGTAATCACGTTCCAATTTCCTCTTTAACAACGTTGTCCTTTATTGACATCATGTTCAATTAAATGCAAAATTTCTGCTCATTTCTGAAGAGAATGTGATATTTGTGGTGGGTGTTTGTCTGAGTCGGGGAGGGGTCGTTTTGAAAACTGGATAAACACAGCTGAATAGATGATGTGCATGTATGTGCATCTGAGAGTGAGGGTGCAGGAGACGTTTTTTATTGTATGGAGAAAGGAAAGAAGATGTGCAGATGAGAAAAGTGATGGTGGCTTTGCATAATAATTAGAAGTTTTAACCATTTAAAGGGCTATTAAAACAGACATTTTCCTTCTTGTAATGCTGTCAGCCACTCATAGTCTATGAAGATATTTTCAGCGCTTCACCACTGATAATATGCCAACACCTTCCTTTGGGTAAATATATCATTGTTTTTAAAGGTCATGTCCCAAATTCTGATTCATAGCTCATGCAAAAGGGCAGATGTTCTTGAATGAAACCACAGCTACGGTCATTTTCATAGTAATATCCATCTATACACTGCATCTGTTATTTGTAATCTTCTAACCAGCCATGCATCTTATCTGTTTTCCATCTACACATCAACTATGTGGATCAGTGGCTATAGCAGCAGGTCATGGTCTGATCCCAGGGAAGCACTTGGGTGATATTTTCAAGTGCAACAGAAAGAAAACTTTATTCATTTTGTAGTGTCTTGCTCTATATTACAACCCCATGCACACCACTTCATCATGTTAAGAAATCCAAAGCTTGACAGGTGTGCTGTGCATAGTAACAGTTGCTAAGCTATGACTGGACAATTACTGTTTGGGGTAGGGGTTCGTAGATCAAAAATTACCTCTCTTTATGACATTTCAGTTTACTGGGTGACTTAGAATCTTAGAATATACATTTTCTACTCCTCATAGTTGTGTGTGCAAGAGCTCAGACTGCCAGTTCAAAGTCAGCCTAACATGCCATAAAATACTGTTTTACCATAACTTTTTTAAAATATTGCCCCTAGTCTTGTTTGGATTTTAGCTCTTGCAGTGTAGCTTTTTGCCTTGAGTCACTCACATAAAATAATTTACATTTATATATATTTCTGCTATAAATTTTATTTTCACAGTTGGAGTTTGAACACTTGATACTGTGAGTATTAGCATAACGCTTGGGCAGAGCCACACACAATTTCACGAGAGATGTCTCTGTAAATAAAAGATGGTATTTTACCTAACGGTAAACATGCTCTTCCAACCTTGTACATTTTGATCTGGATCAAGGGATGACATTCAAATATGTATGATGCTGATTAGACATTTTGGCTCTCGCCACATAAAGTTATTACCATTTGCTCAAATTTGTCACATTTGCTGCTTTCAAAAGGATGCCCCAGAGCATTCCATGTTTGTGCATCTCTTTTCCAAGGCTACATTTACAAAAGAAAAACATTTGTAGTTCAGATTTTAATGGGAAACATCTCTATATTTCACAAGAGCGCCTTGACCAACAGCTTTATTTTATAAATCAAATTACCCAGTATCATTGAATGTAGATGGTAGCCTATGCAGGAAGTAAAGAATGTAAAATAAATGCAACAACTTCCAGCGTGTGTTAGAGTGTAGCACTCATTTAAGTGGGCAAAAGAAATCCATGGTGAACATTTTCATTACTTTAGAAAAGAAAAAAGACAATATCCTTTCATCAGTGGCACTCTGATGCACTCTGAGGCTATATATAAATGTGATGGTGTATGGGGGAAATAAGCTAGTGATTTGGGAGCAGGAGAATAAGGTGATGGTGCTACTATCATTGTGACTGGCCTGTCACTATGTATGGACAAACTGTGTGGGGATGATGGGGGACGAAGGAGGCGATTAGTTGGACAGAGCACTCGTAATACACTCTCGGGGGACCAGTAAGTCAGGCAGCTCAATGCTGCAGCCAGGTTCACTGAGCAATTAAGAGAGCTGGGGGAGTCAAAGTGGCTTAGCCTGATGCTCTGCAGCTCTGTGCCAGTGTTGAGGGTCACTTTCAACCCCTATCAGTCCACCTGTGTGTCTTAATGCACCCATCCACACTGGCTAGACGAGCCGAGAACAGAGCCAAAGGGACAAGCGGGGCCAAAGCAGTACATGGGAGGAATTATTCTCCCCTTTCCCCATAATTGTGGCTGACATATCCTTTGGCTTCTCTCCCAGATCACTAGCAATACATATATTTTTCTTTATACCCTTGTTATCCCTGGTTGCTTAATGAATTATTTATAGGGGGGAAAGTGAAGGGTGGAGAGGATTTCCCTTGGAGTAAATATACCAATAAAAGGAGAGATGACTGCAATAAAATGATATGGAAGGCATCATTTGCCCCTTACCAAAATGGATTTTAAAGTATTATGGGCTACACACCATTTTTGAACTTTGAAAACCCCCAAACTCTTTAGAAACATGATTCTCCGGAAACACATGAGTGAAAATGTAGAAACCTTGAATCAAAGAGCTGCATTAGTATTGCAGGGGCATGTGTTATAAACTCCATTAAATTAATTTGTGATGCGCTAACAATTCATCATTCTGTAATGATCCTGGCTGCTGCATAAATGGAATAAATTCAATCCTCTTAAATTGCACTTTCTAAGGCAGTTTGACCTCCATGGTAGAGTAAGTGCAAACATAGTCATCAAATTGCTACTCTTATAGCAGGTTTCTCCCAGTGTCAAATATTACCCATGACTACCTGGCTATCAGAAACGTCAATAAAAACCGTACTGTACTGGAAGCATTTTAACAGTAAGGCCCCAGGACAATCCTCGAGAGGTGTTTTTCTGGTTTGCTTTTTTTCCCCTCCACCACTCCACTAGACAAGCAAGATTACAAGAATGAAGGCACTGATGCCTTCAGGGGAACAATTTTCAACTTACCGGCAGCACATTCATGAGCACTCTCTCACCTGAAGGTCCTCAGAGAAATCTGTGCTCTGTATGTCCTGAAATGAAGAATCAAGCTCTTTGTTAGATTGCATTCATTTAGAGGAGAAACCGTCAGCTTCACAGAACTGTATAGTTCTGTATAGCTCTCCCTCTCACTAAGCATGTATATGTTCTGAAGTCTTAATTTATAGTCATTCGTTCTTGAGTCTTCTCAAAGATTTTTACACGTGAAGGTGAATTATTCTCCCACATATGAATTGGCATTATGTTTTTGCTCATTAAGACATACTTGCTTCCAGAGTTCCAGTGATTCAGAATTGCAGGAGAGGGCAGTGATAGGTCAAAGCAGAAAGCCTGTTAATTGAAGTTGTACATAATAAAAGAAGGGGGGTGGGGAGGTCTGTTTATTAATAATTGATGAAAGAGTCGTTAAATTGAAATGTGTTTGCATCAATTAATCATCCCTCCAGATGCCACTAATAAGCCTTTTCCACCGCAGCATCATTGCAATCCTGCAGACTACACTGGTTGAGCCTAAGCCATCATTCATCATGTCTTACTGTGCTCTTAAAGCTGGCCTCAAGTCTGTGACAGAGTGATTAAAACACTATTGCCATTGAGCGCTGCAAGGTTTACTCACAATCTCTTCTGAAAATTGGCTGCAGTCTATACTGTGTACAGTGTGAAACTTGATTACCATGTTTCTACGAGTTATTGATATTCTTTGAACTTTAACAGGGTGGTGAGGCATTCTGCAAGGGTCTGCGGCGACAGATTCAGCTCTCAAAATGTTCAGTTCAATCACTGTCAGGCTCTGCAATTGCCTGGTTTGTCGAAGGCATGGACGCCCATTAGCAGTTTGTGAACAGTACAAATTGAATTTAAAACAATGACTTTAAGGTTGACTTAATTCTAGCTCATGTTTAGAGGTACCGTTATTATACATCGGCATGGATAAAAAATGTTACATATACAGTGCATCATTTGGCCAGCATGCTAAATTACCCAAGGGGAACACACCCACAATGCAATTGTGCAGCCAACAGGTGCATGCATGAATGCACAGCTGTTGCTCAAAAGAAATTTGTAGTATGTAGTTTGAAAAATAAAAATATTGAATTCTGGGGGGAAAAAATAAAGGAAAGTTGCATTTAGGGCAAATTGTGGAGGACTGGGAACCTTGTGGAGTGTAAAGCTCAAAGACTGCTGTTAAAAGAGGTGTGTTTACTACAGTCTATATTTACTTGAGTCACTGATTGGTTGCAACCCATGTAAGAGGACTTCACCAGCCACTGCATTGTGTAGCAACAAAGCATCATATGTGTGTACTACATGGTGTGAAAAACATTTGTGTGTCTGTGGGATGCACCTTCTATGATGGTCGTATTGCTATGTGTTGTACGTCGTGTTGATCAGTGTTGGGCAAGTTACTTGAAAACTGTAATCAATTACTTATTTTGCCTTACCCACTGAAAAAGGGATAACATTACTAACTACTCAGCAGCAGAAGTAATGCATTACATTACTTGTTACTTTCGTTACTGAGTCCAGCTCTACACCCACAAGTCGCATCTTTTGTATTTTACACATGTAGAAATATAAAAAGAGACATTGTGGTTTAACAAGCAGCCCTGCAATTTGGAGGCATTTAACGACCATCCAGCAGTTATGTCAGCCTCGGTGACAGCATGCAGCTCTGCAGAAGACCCAACATCAGAAGTGCAGTCACACACCCTCCAACTCTAAACAAAGGTAGGTATTTATTAAATATATGAAACCAGCTAAGAACACACAATAAAAACACAAATTCACAAATTGGTGTAAATGTTTTTAGTTCTTGTTGTTCAATGGTATGAGTTTATTCATTCTAGGGAGGTTATACTGAGGAAGACTGTTATAGTTGGTTGCCTGTCGTATGCATAAGCTGCAAATTGCCGCTTGTAAAATAAATTATTATTTGCACCTTTGCTGAAGTTTGCAAAGCGGGAGCATTGTTCCTTTTGTCCACATACAGAAAGATAAACAAAAATGATTAGTTATTATTGTGCATATCTTTATTATCATACATGTCTTTTCAATGCTGCTGAATGATATGTCTAACCGAAGTTACCTGAAGAAAAGGTCATGACTAATGTGATGTGTTCCAAAGAGTCACCTCCATCTAATCAGCCTGAAATCAGAGCACCCATCTTTAATTAAGGTGAAAGCACAAACTGATGCCTTTTTATATTTACTACATCAGTGAACATCCAGGTTAATCCAAGAAGGGATTATTTCGGCTGACTGAGAGTGACCACTCATGTAATAAACTCACAGGTAAGGGGACTCTGTGGAGTTACAGGATGGCCCAGCCACAAGCCATAATAGTCAGTCCCACTAAGCCATGTTAGGAAATGTCCCCATCATCTTTACTTAAAGTTTAATCTCTCCAGGCTGTGTCTCGGGCCTGATGCTGTTGACATGAAAATGATCAATGACAGTAGATCAACCCCATGGGAAGTGCAAGATACACATCACATGATTAATGGCTTTGCCAGCTGTCATGAACTATACCGGACCAATAAGTGAAGGCTTCATAAATCATAAGTCTTCTGACACATGAAGTTTTTGTGCACTTTGTAAAAGCCAACATTTGGTGCCTTTTCATATTTTTATTTTTCATATTTTAAATTTCTGCAGTACTCTCCCGAACATAACAGGATCAATTTTGCTTCCAATTTTGTATGTTTATAGTTACTGTCTTCTGTTGACAGTACTGCTATTGCAAAATGCCTCCAGTCTAATCATGAATTAAACATGAAATTTAAGAGTACAAATAAGATGTCCCTCAAGAAAGTCTGTCATGTGCTGTCATATGCTAATGAATGTTTCTTAAACCTGCATCATGTTTACCTCTAGAGAGAAGAAAGATTCACAGCAACAGAGCCCTGATATACCATCATCTTATCAAGTGCTTAGGGCTAACATATTAGTACAAAATTGGCTGTTTACACATCCAACAGACACAGAACAACATGAACATGCCATTGGAGTTTTTTTTCTTAATACCTGTCAAATGTAAGCCTGATATTCAGCCCTGGTTTGGTTCATGAACCCTTGAGAAAAATAGCACACTGATCTTTGGCCAAACATCTTTGTTTTTTCTAAATGCTTGGATGTAAATAAGCTGTGTGTTTATTTTTAAAGTGGTAATCCTTAAGATTTTAGTCCTGCTTGATTTGGCGACACCTGTGGTCATTGTGATATCAGCAAATGCTGTTTAATACTACAAGTTACATAAATCTGGGGCCATCAGGCACTCCTTGAAAATCTACTTTGTCAGAAATACAGCAGAAGACCAACAGTATTTGTTTACAGTGCAAAAACACCAAATAAACTCATATTGTTTTAATAAATAAGAAGTCAACCATGACCTGATTTCATTCTGCGTTTGTAGTAAGTCGTGTTCCACACACAGTACAGTAAAGTTGGTTACATTGCTGAGGAGTTGAGGAGGAGGGGTGCAGCTTGTCGGCTGTAGCTCTGTATCTGCCAGCTCGCTGTGGCTGCTCCTTTTTGTTCCATCTCTCCCTGCAATATTTTGGATTAAAAAAATGGCAAAAATGACAACTGCAGTTAGTGCTAACCCCTGTGACAAATATATTGCATTTCCTGTGCCTGCTTCACATTAAATGCCACTCCATGTTTTGCCAGTTGAATGCTTTTAATGTAAAGCAGCAGTAGTGGAAATGCACTGTTTGCATTAGCAATACCTTAAGATGGCTCCAATGTAAAGACAGTGACACTAAATAGTGAGGCCATTATCAGTGTGGTAAAATTACACCGGATTACATGCTGCACCGTTTCCTGTAAGTCCTTCGTGCATGTGAAGGCAATTTTATCCAGCTCGGGAATGGTGGACTCTGCCAGTAACAATTAAATCTAAGGTAAATACATTCAGAGGCAATTGCAGAAAATAGTATCAACAACAGGGTTTGATACCACAAAAAGAAGGATTCTAACTTTAAAGTGAGTAACAGTACAAACCCCTTCACATTACAGTAAGTCATTTGATTACATGCAATCAAAAATATCACTCAGTGGAGCTTTTAATGGTCCTAAATGGTTCATCAGTATTCATTTACAATTGCATACCACAAGTGCATGGTGTTAATTCCCCAAATTTCACTGGTGATTATTAGTTTCTAGATCCAACTTGTGTGTTTGTGAGGAACATTTTCTTACTCCTTATGACAATAATAAGCTTGAGATGCTGTTCATTTCCATTTTTCTGCATTTGCGTTCCACACGAATCATTGTGCTGCCATGTGGCCACAGTAACTTTCCTTAATGGACGTATTAGTAAGACAGGTCACAAGGCTCACAACTTTGGAATGATTACATATCCACCCACCAACAACCTACACATGTGTATGCACAAGTTCATTACTCAAACCTGCATGTGTGCATGCAGTCTGCACAGACACAGACAGGACATCAACAGAATGAGGTGATGAAGAGAGAGGGAATGATAAAGAAGGGAAGAGATAGAGGTCAGAATTAATAGAACATTGAACCTTTACTAACACTGTACAATAGTGAGGCCATTACAGTTATAATTATACTCATTAGCCTAATAGCTCCTCCCCCATCCTGTCCAGGATAATATGCAACTCTATTGAGATCCATCAGCTTCATACCCACTGGGACTCTGTGAACATATGGTGCATTTAAACGATGTAGAAAATAAATAAATAAATAAAAGAAAATAACTTCATACAGATCTAAAATAATTGTTTATCTGACCATGCCACTGGGGAATGCGTGGCATTTCAATTACACTGAGAAATGTAAATGAGATAAGTTACTCTTTTTGTATTTAATAGCTCACATTCATGCTCAAGCCAGTAAGCCCAGATATCACTTTCCTACTGTATGTTTTGATTGATTTCATTAAATCTGTAGGTTAACTAACTGAACCAGAACATTTCTTTATTAGTACCATCATTTCCATAAGGCAAGTCATGGGTGATTGTTTCAGCTAGGTAATGTAAAAGTTCAAGGAAATCCTATTGATGGGATGTTTTCTTGTTTTTAGGTTTTTAAAAAGATAGTCTCAATTTCTTAGCGCAAGGTTACTCATCAAACCGTCTCTTGCACCCTCTGTTCAATCCAAGCAACAGCTTGTGTGAATTTACCAGGTCTTAATCTAACATGGCAAGGTCAGCACACAATGATGAAAAGTTGTTATCGCTGAGTGGATCTGCAGAAATGTTTGCCAATGCCAAGAGGCAAAACAAAAAACCATTGGAAGGACATCACAACGTTAAATAAAGCATGTCAAAGACTATAAATGCAGTTCACTGTGACCTGCTAAATGGAATATGATAGCTTAAAATACGTTTGTTTACAATATATTAAACATCAGTGCATCATTGTCAAATGTCCATGATTCATGTTTGGTGAACACGGTTGTTTCTTTTTTAGTTTATATTTTGACCTTTATATTTTTAGAGCCTTGAGACTGATTTCTAAACTGGATAAGCTGGTTTAAAAAATGGATGGATCAGTGGAGTCTCCCTGGAGAAAATATATATCTGTTAGGGGAATGACGGGCAATCTGTTCTTTCCAGTGACAGTCATTTCCAAATAAAAAAGTGTGCGTGTTTGTTCAATTGTTTTGTCGCAGGGATCTAAAGTGTACTAGGACGTTTAACTCAAGTGAAAGTAAAATTACTTGGGAAAAAAATCAACTTACATAAAAGTAAAAAAGTAGGTCAGTTAAAATGTAGGCTACTCTGAGTAAACGTTATTGCCATACATTTTTAAAAAGGGGAAAAGCAGTTGGAGGTAGGGAAAAAGGAAAAAAATGTATGCGAATATGATGTTATATGATATATCTATTAAATTAAAGAACACATTTAAGCTGCAAAATAAAGTGCATTGCCATGACAACATACAGTGGCATGCAAAAGTTTGGGCACCCCTGATCATTTTCAAGATTTTCCTTTATAAATCATTGGTTGTTTGGATCAGCAATTTCAGTTAAATATATCGTATAGCAGACAAACAGTGATATTTGAGAAGTGAAATGAAGTTTATAGGATTTACAGAAAGTGTGCAATAATTACTTAAACAAAAGTAGGCAGGTGGAT
>JAVQJL010010834.1:0-84535 GCA_036024295.1 Nannoperca obscura | reverse complement strand
CCATTCGCCATCTTTACGAACGTTTAAATGAAGCCTTCAGCTATGGTCACCGCAATGTTTGCCGTCGGGATGTTTTGAGAAGGACTGTCACCGGACTGGGATCGCCATCAGCTGGCACGGAATGGTAAGGCCGGGTGGGTTTGTTTAATGGTGATGCGATGCTCGGACCCCAGCTGCCTGGAGGGTGGAGTGATGAATATTGATTGGAAGGGAAGGTTAATGAAGTCCACTAGCGATGCCTCGGTGGGAAAGGGACACACACACACACACACACACACACACACACACACACACACACGCAACCCCATCTTGATCCATTCACTGCCGCGGATGTTGTTTTATAACAACTAGCAGCACTGTGCGGGGATTTCATTATGGCGTTAGTTCTGATCTGACAAAAATGTTGTCCATCCAACCATACAAACATCATGCAGTAGGCTAAAAGATCACAGAGCTGAATGATTAGTTTGTGCCTAAATGGACATCGAGAATAACATCACATACTAGTTTGTTATCCAGGCTACTTCCCATTGTTCTTTATTCTGACTTTAAAATATGTGCCATTTAACCATGCATTCATTTCTGTGAGCCATGTCCCAATATTCTGACTAGTCACAGGGCGACTAAACACACTTCATCGTTGTGAAGCACATTATGCATTTTTGATTAGAAGTGCGAATGGATGATGGTTGAGTGACACTCTTCAAAACAGAAGCCTTACACGGGCAACATACTGTGTAGGCCTTTGGCAGAGTTTGTCCATCCTCCCCCTCAGAAGTCAGCTGCGCACCTTGTGCATTATGCAGACCATCACTACTTCACCAGGGATATGGAACCAGCCTCAGATCCATCTTTTAAATGTAGTGCCTGAAAAGCAGATAGCAGTGTTCGCAGGCAAACGGTCGGAATAAAGGGCTTATTCATTAAAATAGGTGTTTTCTTTCTCAATGGGGGTTTTCATACTGGAGCCTTATGTGTTTGTGGAGGTTTTGTCATTAACATTGAACTGGAAGCAGTCATAATGCAAAAGGGGATGTGGTGTTTTTCACCCTAATGTGGGCTTCAATCTGTGGATTAAAAGGGATGAAGCTACAGAGGAAGGTAATTTATCTAAATCTGCTTTGTTTTTGGGCATTCTTCTGCACATGGATTATTGGAAAGTCATTTCATTTGACTGTAAACCCACCTTGCCTATTATGCTGATTGCACAGGTACAAGTACACAGAGGTGTTAGGTACGCAGCACATTGAGCTTTCATGTATTTGTGAACCCAAACAGCTGGTTTTGTTATGTTTACAGTTCCAAATTTCACTTTCACTATCTCTTTTGTTTGGTGCATGCTCACAGTCATGGCCTAATTACTGGTGTTGTGCTGTGCTGCGGAGTCAGTGAAGGTGTGACAAGAAACTCCAGTTTTTCAATGTTCAGGACAGAAAAGAGAGAGCTTTTTAGCGCTGTGACCTTGGGTGCTGAATTATTCAGGAGCAGGCTTACATGCTTGTGAAAGTGCTGCAGGGAACACACTTAACAATTAAACAAAGCTTTTTATGGGTGTTTCTGCAGTGGTTGAAGAGAGGGACAGCTCTCTTTTAATAGATAAATAGGTTTGCCTTACTTCTCTTCGTCCTCCTCATCATCAGCAGCTTGTGGCTGATCGTGTGTCTTGAACTAAAAAGTTCCAAAAAAATTCAGCTGAATTGCTGAAGTATCTATAGATTATAAAACAATCGGTTTTACTTTAAAAAGTAGTCACTGCAGGTCTACACAAAATTATATATTGATTTTTAGGTAGGCAGCTTGTTTATCCCATGGAAGGTCATCAATGGAAATAGCCAACAGCAGACTAATGTTATCTTGCAGTAGATGATGCTTGCATTTTAATTCCATTTTGTTTTGCAGACTTTGGAGCATCAGTGTACTAATCCTTTGTTATGTAATGAAATAAGGCAATGTATTAAGATGAGATAATGCTGGGATTGTAGGCCCGATTAATCAGCAAAGTAGGGAAAATTATTATTTTCATTATCAATTAATCTGTGGATTATTCTCCTCATTAATCAATTATTTGTTTGGTCTTCAACATGTCAAGAAAAAACGTCAGTAGAAAATCTGCACAGTTAAGAAGCTGAAATTATAGGTAATGTTGGGCACTTTTGCTTAAAAAATGATTAACAATGAATAGATCATAGATAGAATGGTTGCTGATTAATGTTGCAATAATGGACTAATCAATGAGTTGACTGTCCATTTCAGCTCTAAAAGGAACAGAGAAAAGTGGATTTAAGGAGAAAACGATATAAATTACATTTAGCGGAAATTGATCGGAGGATTTAAATGAATTCAGATTTTGTGGCACTGCCTTTAAACTTGAGAATTAGGAGAGTTGGAAATTCATAGGAGCACAACCTATCATGGAAATATAAGGCCTCCAATGGTTTCAGAGAAGAGGAGCATAACCAGACAAACAAAACAAAAAGACAAATAATTAAACACCAGTTCAGGATAGCTGGTATGAAGCTTGATAGAGGCTGAACATGAGAAGTTCAGGGAGTTTTCCAAAATGATTCTTGCTGACCATCAATTACTTAAATGTCCTCATCAGTCTGGTTTTCATGATCATATGGAAGGTCAAAGTCGTCATTAGAAGAGGATGGATTACCGACAAACACCGGCACAGTCTGCCATCACCCAGTGACCCTGGCCGAGTATTGTTTCCTGCTGTGTATTACTGTGGTTTTAATAATCCATCCCACCTGGTAACTCAAAGATGAGTTAAATCCAACAGTTGTGTCATGGTAAATAACAAAAGAAGGAGGAAAATCACAAGATAGGCAAATCGTTTTATAAAGACATTTTATTGCATGTTGCATGAGAGAAATAAATGTATGTTAGGGTGACAATGTAGGTCATCCAACATCACCTGTGTGAAGTTGTGCTATTAGTTTGTTTCTCTTTATCACTGATACAGTACTTGGTAACTTAGTTATGCCAACATCGACATGTTTACCAGGAGAAATGGTGACACAGTATTATATGTTTTCTCACAACTATTTATTAACTATTTATCCTGCCTGATGTCAATCAAAATCTTAATGTTTTTATGATTTTATGCCATTAAATTATATATAATTATTATTACTGTCTTGAAAAGTTACAGTTTTAATACATTGTCTGACCATATTTACATCTGTAAATATGGTGACCTGGGAACTGTGTGTGTGAAACTCGTTCATCTCTCGTTCAGTGATGCTACAGTCTTATTCTGTTCTATTTTTCCCCCCTATATTCTTATAAATACAAAGTGAAATTCTTGCTGCATTAGAAGTTGATTCCCTCGGGCTGCGGTATTGCTTACCATTACAGTGCCTGCAGACTGAGATGCACAGTTACATAATTGGATTTGATCTGACAAATATGCAGCTTTTATTTGCTTTTGCAGATAGCTGAGTGCAAGACTTTAAGCTCTGTTAGATTCAGTCCCAATCTCCCCGCAGCACATCTGTAAAGAGAATTAGGAGTCACTAAGGGTCAGATGTTGTGGCAACTCAAAGGCCTTTACAGGATTTAGGAGGGGTCAATTATTCCAGAATAAATACAATGCTGAAAACCTGCCTCATATCACCAGGTTTTGTGCCAAAGATTGCACGGCTAAAGCTAAAGGCACAGCAGCAGAAATGGAAGAAATCCATAATCTAGGATGCACACAGGAATAATTTGGGTATATTAATTATACCCATTGTTATTGCATCAAGTACAAGGTGTGGTAAAATATACTGAGAGATAGGCATACTTTTGCAGCAGTGATCTATTTTAGAAAGCATTATCTACCGTAACTACGGCATAAGAATAGCTCTGTGATCATGTCAAATGAAATATGTTTATCTTCTTATGTGTTATAGATGAGTATTCAGAAGGTTGCTTTAGAGAAGGCGTAGTGCTTTCAACAGAGCGCTCTGGTCTTATCCTCCCCTACTGAATGTGTTTCAGGTTCTGCAAAAAATAAAAGCTGTAAATCAGGCGAATGTGTTCATGCACCTGCCAAAGCTGTACATTTTGTTACCATGCGGCTGGTCAGAAAATTGCAGTGTAAGCAGTATTTCAGCTAACATGTCCGTTGTTTACTTAAAGTGAATCAAGGGATATGAGTGAGACGACAGACGAGAGCAGAGACAGAGAGGATAAGTGTATTTCAGCTCTAAAGAATCAAATCAATAGATGTCGGTGAGCATTCTGATTCTCACAGTCTGTAGATGAGCTCGGGAGTCAGCGCTGTCTTGTTTTCCTGGCCGGGGCTGCAGTTTGAAGTGCTCTCCTTCCTCTCCCCTGAGCCCAAATGAGCTGTACTGTGTTTGGCTCAGGCTGCACAGTTAAGGCAAGGCAAGGCAAGGCAAGGCTGCATACTGCAGGAGAGGCTGAGGCTGCTGAACCAAGCACTCACAATGGAGCTCCGAGGGAGGGGGAGGGGAGACGGTTGCAGCGAGGCTGGGAGCCTGGGAGCAGGAATGGTGGGAGCGAGGGAGGGACAAAAGAGAAGCAGGAAAGGGAGAATGCAAGCTCTCATCAGTGTTGGGGATGGAGGGGAGAGTAAAGACATAGATGAATATGGAGAATATTCTGTGACATTAACTAAACGTGTAAAAGCCTGAAAGCATGACGGAGGAAAATAAAGTGAGAGGAGAGGAAGCACAGATGGATAAAACAGGAAACCATAAAACTGGTGTGTAATGGACATTTATACAGGCACATTGTGTTTTATCAGTAGCCCTCTTGTGCTATATCAGCCTATTTAATGCAGACATAAAACATTGTCTGTGACTCAACATAAACCCTATGTGGCTATAAGGATTACAGTGACTAAAACACACAACACTGACATGCCTTCCTGTATATATTATACTGTGGGCTGTGCTGAGTCAGAAACTGTACTGAAAGCAGAGTGGATGATAGTGCTACATAACTGCTGCTCAATGATGCACCTTATTATAGTATATTTTAAACACACGCACTTATTATTAAGAGTAAGATCTTCCTTTTTTTCTTAGGATGAAAGGTACTGCTGTACAACAGGACCAAGTCTGCAGAGACGCAGAGTGATCATTGGTTTGCCTGAGGCATTGTTGTGCCCATGAGGGTAGATGTAACAGAATGCCCAGGATCCAAATACCAAGGACTAGCCACAACTGCAGAGCACACACACACACACACATGCATGCACACACACCAGCACATTTCAGCATCAGCAAGGCTAGCACTGGAGATTAATGGTCTGCTGTGTCAGTAATATTCATTAGCCCATTCAAGATAATTAAAACCTCTATTTGGTTTGTCTGTCTTTTTCTTTGTTTTATTCTTGAGTTTCTTTCTATTTTTCTTGATAACAGTTGTCTCATCGTTGTAACAGATCCGGCCTTTTGTAATTGTGTTAATCAGAGAGAGACAAAGACTATGAGTGCGCGTGACATTTGTGTGTTTCCGTCTGTGTGTGTGACACAGGACATGACACATGATTTGGCACCAGCTCTGAGTCGTCCCTTAAACTGGTTTGAATTTGTGATCGCAGGCTGGTAATTTCAAAATGTACTATCCGACATCAGCCGGCAGTTCCAGAAGGATATGCCAGTGCCGCTAACATCGTACTGACTGCTACAAATTGAAAATGTTTTACTATCTATACTACAAAGAGTCCAGAACTCCTGTTCATCCTGCAGAAGCACTGTTGCTTTCTAAACTCTGATGCAACACTAAGCAACACTCCTGAGCAAGCCTCAAGAGCAGTATACAGGAGGGAAAACCGTGTTTTCAAAAAAGTGTGGTTGATGCTCATATCATGCTTCCCCTGATTCCCTCCCCTCCCACAGAAGATCAAGCCACCGTGTCATCTTTTCACTTTCATTTAAAAGTTTTGAGAAGGGCTGGATTTCAAAACTCAATCCTATTTGACACCAACTAAACTGTGTCAGTGGAATCAAATCCAAAATATATACATTGTCAAAAACATAACAGTGTAACAGATATCACAGATATGTATTAGAAGTGGCATATAGCTATGTGTGTACAAAGTCAAGTCTGAAGTACAGGTAAGTGTATATAGTTAATTCAAAATGTTTGATGACTGTCCGTGATATTGCACGTCATGTCCCATTGCACATGATCAGGGAGCTGTAGTGATTGTAATTACTGTCCGAATGTCTTAATGTATTGTAGTATTGGCTCCAACTGGGCACTGTATTTGCACTGGGAGTAAAACAATAAACAGCTACAGCTGTTAATAGTTTCCACTCTGATACGTGAAGTTAGGGGATACCACTCTTTAGGGCCACACATGGAGCATTGTTGTGCTATAGTTTTGTCACAGCTTTCATTAACTTTTGTCATTACTTAGTTAAAGCTGACCAAGATTTTTACCCCTGGTACTAACTGAACCACACCACTATACACTACAGTCTTTGACAGTCTATCAAAGCCTAATGGCAGGACCAGGCAACAACCACAGCTGAAATTTTGGTCGTTTTTGTTGAGGTTATTGGAAATGTATGTAAATTTTGATTCACTATAATAGTCACTGATGTATTTAATATATCTTAAAGTACCCATTCTCTCGTACTACCCTCTTAGAATAAGCTGAAGTAGGAAAGGGAAATTCCAACTTCTTATTTTTTTGTTTATTCAACCCCTCAATGACATCGCATTTGCCTGTACTGACGAGACATATTGTAGTCTGAGTGATATATGGACATTTTAAGAAATGGTGCAGTGAAGTCTCAGCTGCAACCAGAGCAGCATTTCAACCATGACCATGACTATCAGCAGAATCTGGTCAGAGGGTTGAACAAACATGCACAGAATCTGCTGTGTTTCACTTGCTGTCGGTCTCACGAAAGGAATAAATAGCTGTAGTGTGATTCCATTTGTCATTTTTATCGCATCTTCACGATTAACTGTTCCTGATAATTACACAAATCAGTTCTCTTCTTCATGACATGACAGCCAGCCACTTCCTAACTCATTATTGTTACGTTTGTGAAAATGGCAGCTCCAAGGTAAATTGTTTATAGTCTGTATCCAGTAAAGATGCTGCATAGTTTGTGGTTCTGCTTCATATTTTCTGGTCAAATACCTACGGGATTGACATCACATCTGAGATAATAATCTGGTTTTATTGAATATGAAAGACCACCTTCAATGGGAAACTAAAAACATACACATTGTCATGAGTTCATTTTTAAGACAATAAATAAAAAGCTATAACATCATGATTCTGTTCTCACTAAAGGGGTGTTATATTGACCGAATATTTGTCCTATTGGTGGTGAGAGGCCTGTGCTAATCTGATGATCCTGTTATCAAAATGCATTCCATCAGAAGACAGCTATTTATTAAACAGCCCAATTAGAATTTTTGCAACATTGTGACATTTTTCATTTTGTGATCTCATTTAATTATTTTGCGAAATTAAGAGAAAACCACAATCTAAATCAGATGTTTGTTCAGTGCTAACCAGAAAGCTATGTAAATTCGCCCACACAACCTAATATTATTTTCAGAGATGGGCCAGGTGGTGTTTGAATTAGTACAGTGTATTCTGCTGGAAGACAAACATTATGGCTATATGAGAGGTTTAATATCTTATGTACACAGGGCAACAGATTAAAGTGACACAGACATAGCTAGCTAGGTGGCGGGGCTTATTCAGTGTTGGCCTGATAGATTAATAGCAAATACTATGCAGGTTAATGGCGGCAGTGGTGTTAGTCATGTCAAACATACAGCTGCGATGTGAAATTACAGTAGGGGTTTGAGGGATTGCAACTCATGAATGGATTGCACACAAACTTCAAATCTAAACCCCCACTTTTCATAATCATATCTTTCATTGTGCATTATTTCTCACTCTTAATTCCTCATGTTTTCCACTCATGTTTTTATTCCACTCTTCTTCCCTTTTTTCTTAGAAATGTGAGTCGGTGAATGATTATTCTGGTTCCTCCAGTAATATAGGCACCATAGTGAATCAGCCAGTCTTCAAATTGCTCCACATTTAAGGGCACAAATTGCTATGACATACGGCCCATACAAACGCAGCACACCCAATGGTAAAATGCAGACAAGAGGAATGCCAGCCATCACTTTGTACTGTGACACTGCATGGGTTTAAAGTAAAAGGTCAGCCTATATAGGCCAAACCAGAAATCTCCAACTTTGTGTCCCACATCTCTTTTTTAAAGCTCCCTACTCCCTTTCGATTTAGCAGAGACACTAAAGCCTTGACTATGACATTATTAGAGGACTTGTGGAGCTTGGCCAGCAGAAATCTTTTCAATGCCAAAATGAACACCACATATCAATTTATTCAGAAGTTCTGATTAATGGCACATTGGGAGCTTCATTACCTGGAAAACCCTTAAAGCCAGAGTCAATGTGAGCGAAAGCAGCAGCCTCTAGCTCCTGCTTAATGTGGGAGCCATTGTCGTTCAGAGCTTTTTTTTGTCTTTATTCCTCCCTCGCAATATTTTGAATTGCCAACTAAAAAGTGCAAATTTACATTTAAACCAAATTGAACCATTAGCTGCCCCTTGATAATAAAAGAATCCCAGCTTTCCCAAAAATGACTACACTACTTTCATGCAAATGCAATGCCCGATGGGAAAAGCTCTTTAAAAACTTGCTTCATGTATGATGGCAGAATTATACATAAACCTGTGAAACTTCTCATCCTAAATGAAGTCATAACTCACACCTCCCCTGAATGTCGAAGAGGTTAATGAGTTTAGTGTCAAAGTGATCAAATGTGAGTGCAGATTAGTGCATACACTGCCAAGGAGGATGAGGAAAGACATTTTTATTATTTTGGTTGCTGACTGTACTATAGATTAACATTAAGACACATGCCAGCACCTCTAAAGCTCTCTAATTAACACGTAATATCTAGTTTGTTTAATTAATCAGTCACTTACTGGAATCTCCGCTCATTCAGGGTGAGGACACAACTCCAGGACCAAGAAATAATCCGGCACACTTTGTAAAACCACCAGCTTTTGTGCCCTTTGGACAGAATTGTATCAATCTTCTCTGATAACTCTCAGCGAGAAAGCAAAAAACATGTTTCCCAAAACTATTCCTTTTAGAAAAAAACAAAATCCTGGAGAGAACTGCACTGTTGGCATTATAGAATCAGCCTTACTGCAGAAAAAGGGGAGTACGAGGAGGAGAAGTATTAGGCTTTAGCCTGCCATCAACAAACATTACAATATTGTCTTTCACTCCTCGATAGCACCAGTTATTCAGGGTTTTTTTCAAGCCAAGTAACAACATCTTTAAATACAAAGCCATTGGCTATTGTAGAATTGGCTATTCTATTCTGATGAAGAATTGATATATTCGCCAGCTCTCGTGTATAGAGGAGTGCGTAGTGGGTAGTGACGACTTGTTGTTTTTGTCACTTTTATTGAGAATGATGGGGACTGAGTTGAGAGAACACAGCAGTTCATTTTCAGGGAGAATGCAATCAGGAAAGGTACAAGGGTCCAAGCAACTATTCCATCACTGTGCACACATGGAAAGCCCATGATAAATGAAACTCCTTGTAGATGAATGTACCACTCTCTATGTTCTCAGTAGAGTACAGTTTATATGATTGGGGTCAGTTTATTACCCATCATACATATGTGAGAAATTGCAGCTCCCATACTGTAAGTTCCTGTTACTGGTGTCCACACCACACACACTCACTCTCTGACTCAGGCTCCCCTCTGTTTGTGTCTTGCAGGTATTTATGAGCAGACATTTCTTATATAACTGCAGCCAACCAATCCTGGATGTGAAGATAGCCTTTTGTCAGGTGTGTGTTCCTTACAGGTAAAAAAGGTACAGTATTCAATCACTTCCATTTCCCCTTCATTGCTCTGTATGTTGTGGTATATTGTTGTGTTTCTGTGTGTAAAAAACATGAGATAACTCAAGAACTGTTTGAGTTAACAAACATTGGAAACATTTATTAAAGAATAATGGTAAAAAGGAGCATAAACCTTCCATGTGAAAATGGTTTCCACTTGTAATCAACCTCAATACCTCAAGTGGTTATCTGACACTGAAGTCTCAACTAAAGACTTGAACAATGAAGTGACTTCCTAGTGTAAATGCAAAACTCCTATGGGGATGTAATTTCATAATCTCTACAGTCTAAACCACAAGTTTGTGTGTTTGATAACTGCGTAGTTTGCTACAGGCTATTCCACTGTAGCTTAAATTATCAAGACAGTTTGCATGGGATGTCTACATTACACATGCATGTGTAGATTGATGTTTAATAGCCACTATAGGTGCCGCTGGCTATACAGTAAAGGCCACAGTCCAGTGTAATGAAATAATTAGTTCACAGGGTTGGATGACTTGCTAGCCATGTTGAATTTAAATCTAGTTGTGTTTCAAAACTTGTGCCTCTCACTAATACGCACTGGCACAGCGTTGTTTGGTGTGTGAGCTGTGTTGTAAATACCCAGTCTGTAATTAACTGATATTTTTGTTGTGGCACCATTTGTTCGACTGCTCTGCCCAAGTAATTAAAGCCTGATTATTGTGTGCACATTCATAAAAGAATACTGTCTTTAGTCAGTAAGACATTAGTGGCACTAATGTCATTACATGGCCGTTATAGAGTTTACATTTCTGCATGGAAACAGTGTAAGTGTAAACTCTACTGCATGTCCTGTCCATACCTTTTCCAGTTATACCAATTATCCCATAACACACACTTTGTTTCTTGGAAAAGTACCAATATTGACTCATATTAAATGCAGACAAAGAGTGGATAATATAACAGCAGCTAAATACAAACTGACTGGTAGGTGATTTAACAATAACAACTTAACATAAAATGTACTATATGGATTTTAGTGGTACCTTTAACTGTTATCTTGCTAACTATTTATTTTTTTCCAGGTGTTTTATCACTTACCAGGTAAGTAAACACATAAATGGTCTTTGTCATGACTCACAGAGTGGTTTTCTGTTGTGTTTGCTTAATGCAGGGTTTTGGAAAACAAGTGGATGTGTCATATATTGCCAAACATTACAACATGAGCAAAAGCAAAGTGGACAACCAGTTCTACAGTGTGGAAGTGGGAGACTCCACCTTCACAGTTTTAAAACGCTACCAGAATCTAAAGCCCATTGGCTCTGGAGCTCAAGGAATTGTCTGGTAAGTACTCCACAGTGCATTTCTTTTATGTCCTGTTCTACATCATATCATGCTATTTGATGTTTTTTTTATGTGGTATTTAATGAGTCATTATCTCATTTAACTGTTAGTTTTTGAATTGTCTTGTACTTCATTGCTATGGGAGATTATTAACGGAGGGGAATCTTTGCTCATTGTTGTTGTTATGTGAGTTAAGAGCTACAAAATTCAATTTTAGAACATTTTAAGAAGTTTCCATTATTAATAATGGTAAAATCTGGCAATCAGAAAGTCTTGTTTTCAGTTCTCAAGAAATCCCTGATGTGGTTCCATTATGCCTGATCAGTAATAACATGTGAGAGCACAGCGTGCAACCACGTGACCCATCTTTGCAGAAATGTTGTGATGAGCAAAATAAAAGAGAATGGATCAGCGTGTGAATGTAGAAACATTTAGTTTATTTAAGGTGTTATCTGGTCATTTGGACATTCAAATGAATGTCAAATCAATCCGAATAATACATTGTTTCTGTTTCTGGATTTTTTATTTTATTTTCTATCGTTAATGTTTTTAAATGCAGCAGTAACACAGGCCTATATTTTATATTAGGATCTGTTGAAACTATAGGTCAATAACTTAAATGATATATAAGTGAATAAGCCTATAATTTACATGGTTAAAAAGAACTGATAAGGCTTTAGCTAAACCTCAAAGTAATAAGGTAGTAATTTATTTGCTTCTCCAAAATAAATTGAAAAATTTCATCTGACTAACAGTTTGAAGCAAAGCACCCTGCTGAGAAGCACACCTGTTTTTCTCTTATGAACTTAACGAAGTGAAGATATTTATTTTATATTAGAATTCAGAAGGGTAAATAATAAATAAGAATTAGCCAACAAGAAACTGAAAATGTCGATACTTAATAGTACCAAAATAGTGTCAAAATATCAGTTCTTCAGTAGAAGCTGAGAAATATTTTTTAAAATGTATGCTAAAAACAAATAATCACAATCACAACAGTTAGCAGAGGAATCAGGAAGAACATTTTGGCATAATTTTGTCAGTACTGCTGTAACTCCAGTACTGCTGATGACATGTCTGTTTAGAATATGGTTGTGTGGGCCACAAGGGCCTAACAGGGTGGGCACTTAAGTGAATCCTTAATCCGGATTGCAGAGAGACCTTGTATTCATTGTAATTCATCTCACGCCTGCCCTGTCAGAACGCAGTGGAACCGCTGCCAAGGCTCCACTTAAAGGAATGCATCTTACAGTCTTTCTATAATGACACAACTGATCTATAACTTATATTTTTGTTAATGCCGTGTCACTGTGGTGATATACCTGCCTCAGAGACCCTCCCTGGGATGCCCAAGTTGACATGTTTTATTCCTGTGTTTCTTATATACTGTTTGAAGAATCCCTGGCTCTCAACACTCTAAACCCCCTGCCCTCCACTCGCCCTCCTTCATTGTGCCTCCTTTGCTTCCCATGCCCTCGGCCCTTCTCCCCTTCCGCTCCAAAGCAATTTTGTGCATTTGCAAAGCAGCTTGGGCAGGCTGTAACTGCTAATGCTGGGATTGTGCCCATTTAAAGGATATTGTAGAGATGGATGGCAGGGAGGGAAACAGTGCAAATCTAATTTAACCTGCTCTGCTGTGTGCTGCTTGGCTCTGCTCACAGCTGTCATCTGGTGTCATACGGTGATGGTGTTACCACAACCAAACCACATGAAACCCCCAAAACGGATATAATGTCCTACTGATTATAGAGATCAAACGGGATACACTATGAAAATAGTCTCATTTAGATGTTAACAAGCACATTAACAAAATACCACAAGACCGCGACATGTGTATTCACGCTGGGAGAATGTCATAATGTCATAATATGATGATAAAATTAAATTAAATTTTTAAAATTAATAATTAAAGTGACCCTGTGTTATCTTCAGCATAATCCCCAACTGGAGGGCATAATCACATCTATATAGACATCTGTCTGATTTTTGCATTTGAGACATTTGAATTCCTTTCTGTTAACAGTTACTAACACACATGCACTCACAGCCGCTGACTATACACAGAGGAAATAACAGTATACATACAAGCAGTGATCCAAAAGCTTATCAACAGTGAGTACAGTAAGTATGTATTCTGCTGTTCTTATGCAATCAGGAGACTCTGGCCCCTGTAAGGCCTGGGAACATTGTAATGAGGGAACACTCGTATCACTGACGCAGCTAAGACTCACTCTGTTGTTGTCCACAAACATCCCAATCTGTGCACATCTCTGCCCTTGTGACTTGTGTGCTCGTTCAGAATGAGCTTTCAGAAGCATCTTAGGAGGGATAAAGGCTTTAAGTAGTTTAGATGGTCATGACATCATCTTTCACTCAGCTAGAAAAGTGATGACAGGCTCAAATCCCTATTGGATAAATGCTTTTATGAAGGCTCCTCTGTTTCCATGGTCACACACCATCCCTGGCCTGCAGTCTCCAGAGATATGACGAACCACAGTGTATCCAGCCCAGCCATCCACAAACCTGCATACAGCGTCATCTTGATAAGGGTTGCAATAAGCTTGCACACAGAGGCCTTGAACCTCAACATGTAGCTTCTTTTAGTGAGAATTTATCAGAAAAGGCAGAGTCTAAGATATAGCTGAGAAGGTGAGAAGGCTGCTTTTTGTCGTAATAGTACTGCTTTTCATTAAAGGCAAACATAAATCTTCACAAAGATCCAAAATCCCAGTGGTTCTCAGGGGTTGGGATTGTGTTGAGCCAGCAAAAAACTCACTCTCCCGTAATGACCTCCAAAATGGGTAGAGAAAAAAAACAAAAAAACCCCATTTACTTTTAACTTATATTTCCATCCTCTCTTTCACTGCATTGTATAATACATGCAGCAACATCAGTAATGTCATATTAAAATATAATATGACATATAACAGAATAATAATGTTAATGGATATTTCATATTAATGATTAGAAGTGAGAGAAGTCCGTATTTATGGTAGGCTGCAGCATCTGAATGATTATAAGTGGAATTAAAGGAATAGTTTGACATTTTGGGAAATACACTTTTCTTGCTAAGTCAGATTTTGATCAATGCAACTTTCATTTCAGTACGGTAAATATGAAGCTTCTACCAGGGGCTGGCTAGCTTAGCTTGGCACAAAGACTGGAAACACGGGCAAAACAGCTAGCATGGCTTACTAGCATATTAACACATTGAATCTGTCCAAAAACTGGAGTGTAAAAAGGATAAATAGTGGTATTATGATAATGGTTATCGATAACATTCTCTTATGTGTCCATTAAATAGTAATAATAGTAGTTAACGCAGTTTATTAGCATGCCCACATACATACAAACTGTGTACAGCTTCTGTTAAATTAGCACAATTGATTTTAATATTAAGTGTTAATATTGGATTTGATTTAGATATAACTGCCAGCAATATAAATAATCTAACTATCTATCTAACTCTCGGCAAAAAGCAATCAAGTGTTACTGACAAGATCATACTCATTATCTTGAGTAAAATTATGAGTTTAAAACAAAGTCATCTGACATCTATTTACATGCGTCTTCTCACGTGAAAAATAATCCTTTTTGTTTTTGTGACCAGCGACTTTCAGGGTGGATTGTCACAATGTCACACAATCACACACAGTGATGAGTGATTCATCCAGCTATGAATGCTTAAGTGCTCCTCTGTTCTCCGTGGTTTTTCTTCTGCAGTGCGGGCTATGATGCTGTCCTGGACAGAAATGTAGCCATCAAGAAGCTGAGCAGACCCTTCCAAAACCAGACCCATGCCAAGAGGGCATACCGGGAGTTGGTGCTCATGAAATGTGTCAATCACAAAAATGTAAGTGACTCAGCTAAGGGATAACAGTGATAGGAAGGACTGCAGGAAGAAAGAAAATGTATCCATTGTCAGTTTTAAACTATACCCCAGCCAGCGTCTATTTTTGGTTCTCAATAAATCCCTTCGCTACAAAACGTAGACGAGCGACTGCAATGTTGTGACCGTGCTAAATTTCATGCCTCCAGAAATGTACCAAACTGGCAAGACAGTATAACAGAGAGCACTTCAAGGCATGAATGTAATCTTCAGTCCCACAGTGTGTGCTCTTTTCTTCTCCATCTCTTATTACTCTTTTGTTCTAACTCATTTCTTTGGTTCATTCTGACTCTTGCTCAGCAGTGTCCGTCATCAGGGTCATTACTAATTTATATCCTCGTCCCCTTGCTATAACACTGATTTTGTGTGTACATTTAACTGCCATATGTTGATCCTCTTCATGTTCTTTTTTCTTTCAGATAATCAGTTTATTAAATGTCTTCACACCACAGAAATCATTAGAGGATTTTCAGGATGTGTGAGTATCTTTTCATAATTACATTTCCATGAAAAATATGAATTTATCTAATTTAACAGACAACGAAAGGCTACTTGTTTTCATTTAATCTGATATATCACATGACAGAAAAAGAAGGGGACTGATTTTATTATGTGCTGATTACTCCTTCACACCTGCAGAACACAACCACTGGAGTGTAGTCAGTAAAAGTACTGTGGGTGTAATGTGAGGCTGCTGGATGTATCCTGTTCTCACACTGAATGATGAATGAGAGTGTGTTCACGTTTAGAACAACCTCTAGGTAAACAGTACTGCACGGGGATTAATGTGTCTTTTTGGCACTTTATACTTAGGGCTAATATTAGTTTTCAAATAACTTTAGTAGTATCAATCACTGAACTCATAAGCCTTTTTTCAGGTACCTAGTGATGGAGCTGATGGATGCCAACTTGTGCCAGGTGATTCAGATGGAGCTTGACCACGAGAGAATGTCCTACCTGCTCTACCAGATGCTGTGTGGTATCAAACATCTGCACTCAGCCGGCATTATTCACAGGGTAGGAATCCAAGACACTAACATTTTTTTGTTACTGAATACTACTGAATATGTTTTAGCTTGGGTGTTTTGATATCTTTTAGGATAGCAATTTGTAGTCTAACATCAGTAGGCTTCCCATAAACCTTGACATCACCTTGGTCACCCATTTGGCAATCAAGGGAGCAGAGGCAACACTGCAGTAACCAGGGTTAAGCCAACACAGCTGGCAGTGTTGTGAGGGGTCATGTCCTCGTCAGTGCACCAGCAGATTTAGTTAGCAGAGACGTTGCATGGGGATATGGCACATCCAGATTGGGAGAAAACATATTAATTACTGAATTTCTTTTAAAAAGCTGAGTACTACCAAATTATTGCTTCCAGTTTCACCATTTACATATTCAGGTAGTTGTTATTAAAATTCATATTGAACTAACACAGGATGGTATTGAAATTTAAAGCAAAGGTTTGACATTTTGGGAAATCCCTTTATTTGCTTTTTAGTAAAGATTTAGATGAGAAGATAGATACCTCTTTTATGTCTGTACAGTAAATATGAATCTGCAGATAGCAGTCTGTTAGGTTAGCTCACCTTTGCATAAAGACTGGTGATGGGAGGGGGGGCAGCTAGCAATACTCTGTCGAAGGTAAGCTTAAAAATTGTCCAGCATATAACCCACATATGTTTATTATTGAGCCACAGAGGTGCTGATAGGTGTATTTTGTTACATTTGGACAGAGCTATTCCTTTAAAAACATAAAGCTGAATACTACCAATATATTGCTTCCAGTTTCTCTATTTACTGTTTTAGACATTTAAATATCACCTTTAAACCTAAACCCACACTTATGATAGGAAAACCATTACCATCTTCTTCTTTTGCCTGTACAGCAAATATGCTTGCTATCTCAGTGTGGACTTGCTTGCAGCTACATATCCGTCAATCTGTCAAATAAAAAGAGATTGTCCATTAAAACCTGTCAACAGAAAAGGTTTGTAAATGACCTAAATATACACAGTTTGTCATGCCAGTCTTTTCTCATCAAAAGGACCTCAAACCAAGCAATATAGTGGTGAAGTCAGACTGCACCCTGAAGATCCTGGACTTTGGTCTGGCCAGGACTGCAGGCACCAGCTTCATGATGACCCCTTATGTGGTGACTAGATACTACAGAGCCCCAGAGGTTATCCTGGGCATGGGATACAAAGAGAATGGTGAGAAATCGTGATAATTCATGACTTTTGAGAAAATGAAATTCAGACATATTTAAAGGATAACACTGGAGTCATTCTATTTTTTTTGCTCTCTTTATTAATGCACACAAAGAGCCTAACAACTGCTGATGGATTTGCCACAGTCAAATTAAACTGCTCACAGGGGTTTATTAGTGTATTTATAGCAGTCTTTGCTACAATAGTGTATCACTAAGTGAGTTTATTGGAGCTATTTTCAGTTTTCCCCAAACTGCACTCTTTCTTGTTGTGCAGTGAAGAGAAGAGCCAACAACTACCTGTAGCCGGTGATAAAACCTTTGATGCAACAGTGCTTTTAAGAAGTGAATAACGTTGTAGCAGCAGTAGGTCTATCTGAGCTGTATTTTTCAACCAGTGGGACCCAATGACTTACCTGCAGAAGAAGACAGTAGGAGCTTCTGACTGTAGCAAAACATTTAATTGTTCATCTTTTCATGGACATTAATGATGAGGGAGAAGATAAAATGACACGTGGCACTATCTGTGAAACCTTACAAACAATTCCGGTTGAGTTGCACTTTGCAAATGAGATAAAGTGAATTAAAGTGTTGGAGGCATGAGTCACTGGTTGAAAGCCCCCAGAACATCAGACGTGTGATTGAGTGCCAGCCTAAGCTATGACTCATTAGCCATATTCCTCCCATGGATGTAAGCCTGTAGGCTCCAAGGCTTTGAGCGCTCCTAGTTAGTCCTTGGAAGGCTCTCCTTTCTTTTCTTCTACTCTTTTTCTGCTCTCTGTCTCTGTATTTCATTCTAATTTATTTCTATGTAACATAACATGCTCCTCGCTAATTATTTGTCCCTCAGCGAATAACAGCTTGTTTCTAATCACAGTTGCCTTTCTCAGAGAGCTTGGTATCTAACACTAACACTAACCTTTGCCTTCCTCTCTCCTTTTGCTGCCTCTTCGCCTCACTGTCACCTCTGTGCGTGCAGTGGACATATGGTCGGTGGGGTGCATTATGGGAGAAATGGTGCGCCACAAAATCCTCTTCCCTGGGCGGGACTGTATCCTTGTTAACACACAGATTATGTGATGGTAACACTATTTTTGTTCAGAGGTTGATGTCTGCTCTATATAATGACGAATGAAATAAAAAAAAACATTCTGTGTTTTAAATACTGCCATCCTTGGGATTCAAGTGTCTGACTCAAGATGGATTCAACTGCCTTTTAAAACACTCAAAGTCAAAACACTCAAAGTGCTTGGAGAGTCTTGAATTAATGAAATAGTGGCTACAGGCGTGTTGTCCATTATTCCTTTAAAAAATGTCAATGTTAAGTTCATCATTTTACATTTCTTAGTTACATTTACTTTGAAGACTATTCTGTGCCTTGCCTGATGTTCTCTGTATGTTACTGAGGTGAACTAAACCACACTCACATCTGGCTGTCTTTATAACACATGTCCATATCAGTTCCAACTGATCTTCCTTTAACACTGCAATAACATCATGAAATAAGCATCATCAATTTTTCAGTATGTCTGAATCCGAGGCTGTGTTCAGTCTCATATTTTGTCAAGAGGAAGTTCTCTCTCTTCATCTCTGAATATTCAAGTGTGTGTTATTCGGAGTGTTTCTGGAGTGCTAACTGGTGTGTTCTCCTGCAGTGAGGGGGCTGTAATTGCATCCTCAAGATGACTTCTTTCAGTAGGATGGATTTAGGTGAATAGTCCCAATGCTGAGTTTGTGCACATGTGTGCACAGGTGAAGTACATCTTGTCTTCCGAGGATGCCCACATGTGTGAGTCAGACATAGTAATTAAGCATTCAGTGAATTAAAAATGAATGATTAATGTATTCATTTTGAGCTTGTGTTAATAGCAGCTTAGCTGAACTCTCTTGGTGTGAGGAAAAGTTCAAACGTTTAAGGAGTAAACTGATACCAATACCAATGCCAAAAATAAATTCTTCCTGCTAACTAGTGCTTCATTTTCAGTTAATCCCCCATATACACCATCCTGCTGCTAAAGGCCCAGTTGAAAATAATAGGCCTCAACAAATGCATAATTTACTCCTGTTGGAATAAGACTTCCTAAAAACTACTGTTATTATGGAAATGATTTAGCCTCTTTAAAAAATGTATATAACAGTATATATTTGTGCATGTCTGATTTACGCGTTCAGTAGGACTAACACAGTGTTGATTTTGGTCTTTTCATGGGATTTGTTGACCAAAACAAAAATATTAAATATCGCCAGCCTCATGTTTTAAAATGATGATTTTACTATTAGTTGTTTTAAGGCAAATAAAACAGCGAGAAACACAAGACCAGTGTGTCTGCAGGTGTTTGTGGCTAATACACGCTGCATCCCTGAACATGCAGTCCCTGAAAGATTAATACTCTGGAGTACCAGAAAACCCCTGCAATGAGATCTGCAACATCTCTGCTTCGATCTCTTCTCTCACAACAACCTGACATTCTTATCATTAACAATCCCACCTTTCTTTCGGTAGATCAATGAAATGTAGTCGTGCTCACTTTTGTTAATCTTCTGCTTATAGATCAGTTCTGGGCTGGTAACCGGTGTTGTTAATTTACGTCTTTGTGTTTTTTTAATGTATTGACCTGGCTGAAGTTATCTGCACCTTCTTGACTGTCTGTCCAATGATGATATAGAATATCAGTCTGTCTGCACAGGTCACAGCACAGAGAGCCTCCGGGTGACTGGGTGTTCGATGGCCATTTAGTACAGCTGTGTGTTAAATGAGTGGCTATAGAGTGATGGCAAAGGAACTGAGGTTGCCTCTGTTTGTGGCTTCCATGTGTCATAAATACAGGCAGGTAATTACTGTTAGAATGCACAGCTACTTGATGGCATGTAATAGTGGGTAGAAGTAGCACAGTTTTGCTTAATCTTAAGCATGTATCACACCTTATTTGTTATTCATTTTTGAAGTGCCAAGTCACAGTAAAACGGAAGTTAGAGCATCTTCAGCTTCAGTAATGAGATCTATTTCCAAGCGATAATGAATATTTGGTCGAGGTTTAGTTACGAGAGGAATTTCAATCAAATCCCACACCAGTTGTTAGATCTGGAGGACGAGGATATGGGTGAAATGAATAAATTAGACCCGTAATGTAAACAAAAATGTAAACACATGTTTGCCAGCAGAAATCCAAAACACACACATCCTACTAAGATAATTTCTCTGCTTGCTGCCATGCCAGCTACCCACAAGCTAAGCGTCAAGCAATGGGCAGGGTTAGCTAGTCACCCCAAAATCTGCCGCGGACCTGTGTCACTTCGGATTAGAGCATGGAAAATGTATTATTATGTACTTATATGTAAGTTATTAACGGGGTATCAGTGTTAGGTGATTTTTAATAGATGTCGGTAATGCCAGTGTGTGTGTGCTTGTGCATGTGCCTGTGTGTGTGTGTGTGTGTGTGTGTGTGTGTGTGACCCCAGTGGACATGTGGTCAGTCGGCTGCATCTTTGGAGAGGTGATAAGAGGGACAGTGCTGTTCCCTGGGACTGATCGTATCCTTCTGAGCTCTCAGACCCTCACTCTGTTTCACGTGTAAGCCCGGATGTCGTAGAAACCCCACAGCGTTATCTTGAGAGCAGTTGCATCCAGGTGCATGATGCCCTGTTTCAAGACTTGAATAGCTCCACACACAGTGGAGCGTCATGCATTTTGGCACTGACACGCTGTGGAAAAACTCCTCAAGCTGTCTGAGCGAATCCAACAACTTACCAAACAGCCATGGATAAGAACCTTAGGGGATGAAAAAAAATTGCCTGACTGAGCACTGGGTGGATTGTGGCCAATGTGCATTGGAGACAAAAAGGAGGTGGAAGTGTGTGGCGTTCCATCAAGATGAAGTAATGGGGATCTCTGGTGGCCCTGGCAGCTAACAGCCTTTACTGGCAACCTCTGTGAGAACAAGGGGGGGGGGGGCATTCAAAATGTGTGGAAGTGTAAGAGGGGAAAAATTTGTATCGTATGAAACAAGGGATCAGGAAGCCAAAAAGAAAAAAATATGTGTTTGAGCAAAGGGAAAGTAATGGCAGAGAAGAAGAGACCATTTAAATGTTTTTAAATATGATGTATTAATATAATTTCTCATACACACGAGACAAACGTCAGCCTTTTGTAATTTCTCATGGATGCTTAGATGGGAGCTGCTTTGAGATCAGAAATACTTAAAGTACTTGGTGAGTCTTGGTGATCATGCCCTTTAGCAGTCTGCATGTTTATATACTCGATGATTATACTGAGTCTAACAGGCCCAGGTCACTATCATTAGTCCAACTTTTTATGAGTAAATTAAAAATTAAGTGTTTTCTACTAAATACACATAGTATTCTGTGGGAGTAGCAGTACCTGAGTGGACGCAGAAGCATACAGGGTGCTGCATATTCCATGTGTGTTTGCCTTAATCCTTGACCCACCACACCAGACATCGACCAGTGGAACAAGGTGATTGAGCAGCTGGGCACACCCTCACCAGAGTTCATGAAGAAGCTTCAGCCCACAGTGAGGAACTATGTCGAGAACCGGCCAAAGTATGCAGGCCTCACCTTTCCCAAGCTCTTCCCTGACTGCCTTTTCCCAGCTGACTCCGAGCACAACAAACTCAAAGGTGAGCACTTAAACTGTATGAATGCCACTTTATGAGACTGCAGTGGTGTGTTTGTGAGGTATCGTCATGCATGTGATTGTCCATCTATGTGTCCTATTGATTATTTAGATTTAAAACCTTTGCATGTTTATGTACATAGGCTGACACACATACTAATGTCCCCGGTGTGATTCTGTAGCGCTGCAGTATTGCCAGAATGATCGCTCAAAAAAGTAATAACCTGCAACCTTTTGATGGCAACATCTTCATTAAATGCAGAAGCCCTGAAACATAAGGTGCATAAAATTTCAGTGTGTCTCTCACAGAGGACATAATAACATTTACACACAAGATGATCATGTGAGAGATAAAGTCATGCTCTGGCAGGGCAACTGTAGAAACAGATATTTCACTAACAGGGAGGTGCTGTTAAAAAAATAATGCCTGTAATAAATCATGACAGAAATATGGTTTCTGTCAAATAAATGTTTCAATTAAATATATAGCCAGTCTTGGAGCACTCATAGCAACTTGACACTTTGATGGAAAAGCAGTCATTGCTGAGTAGTGTTGCACTGTCACACGGTATATTCTTACATGATAGGTGCTACCAACTTTAGATTCACATTTGTGGAGTGCCAAGACATTTGTAACAGACACCCGTGTGCCCCTTAGGATGAATTATAATAACTTTGATGTTCCCTTGATGTTTCAGTTAGGCTGCCAGGTCCAATATTTTGTTTTATGACTATAAACCTGCAAAACTAACAACGTTCCAATAAGGTGTAGCTAAACTTTGTGTTTAGTGCTAATTAGCAAATGTTAGCATGCTAATACTCTAAAGTAAGATGATCAAAGCACCGCTGTTACTAAGGATAGTCTCACAGAGCAGCCAGGGTGGATCTAGACTCGTAGTCTCGTTTATTTCACACATAGGAAATAAAACTTTTACCTCAAAAAACTTTTATTTTACATTTTGCCTTTGGGCCTCCACATTAAACAAAAATGTGTTCACTAAAATGTATTTTCTGAACCCCATTCTGTGAGCCGTGCTGAATTCAATCTATTCTTATGCGGAAGGTTAACCAAGACATAATTTCTTTCTTCTGTCTCAGTTGAGAGGTGCAGCCTCTCTTCCCGGTATTTTAAAAAGTGGAAATTCCCTCCAATGAGATATAGCAAAATATCCTTTTTCTGTTGCCGTGCTCCTACATCAAAGCTCCTGTCTGGTAAAATTCTCATGAATCAGTTTTGTATTCTCCCTGCTGGAGCGACAGTGTTAAAGGAGGTGCACCTAGAGAGTGGGAGAGAGTGGGAGGGTGTGAGACCGGGTTGAAGTGCTTCTATTTTGTATGTTTTATACTCAGAGTTAGGAACTGAGGCAGACATCCTTTGGGCTTTGGACTGTAAGAGAAGGAGACAGACAGACAATACTGTAGGAGAGAGAGAGGAGGAAAGAAAAATAGATAAGGAATAAGAAAAGGTGGAGGGAGAGCGATAGAGGAGTCGTTTTACAGAGTTACCATCCTTCTGTTATTGATGTGTCGATGCTGAGGTGAAACGCAGAGAGTGCTGTTTTTTTCTGTTCTCAGTTCAGTTTCTTCAGTCCTTTGCTGCTGTCGAGCTATTTATAGTGGGGTCAGTGTCTGTAGGAGAGGGTTGGCGTGTGGTTTAAGGGCTCTCAATTTCAGATCAATCCAAGAGGGCCTGAGGGTAGAGAGGCTGAGCGACTGCTGATGGCAAATGTTTTAAGAAAATACATTGAATTCTATATACTGATGGTCATTTTTCAATATTTTTCAGCCCAAGTTGACAATCAGCCAGAATCTACAATTCTGCATTAGTCAATTGTATGAATTTGGGACAATCCAGAATCTTGAATTTCAATAAGATCAAAAAGGAAGAGAGATCTAGATGGTTGTTAACGTACTGCAGAATCATCTGTACTACATCCATATTATCAATTTCTCTCTCAGTTTGTTTGCTAATCCACATGTGATTGAGGCTTTCTGGTTTCTGGTTTCCTTTGACAAGATGCTATTGTTTGTTATTCTCTGTAATCCTTGACATCTCTCTCTCTCTCTCTCTCTCTTCCTCCCTTTCTGCCTTATTGTGTTTCATTTTCCCTTTGGCATTTTAGTGACATAGAGAGTTCTTTTTTTTTTTTGCCTCATGACCTCAACCAGATGTTTGTTTTTTCAAACCGCAGCTAGCCAGGCCAGAGACCTGCTGTCTAAGATGCTGATCATCGACCCCGCCAAACGGATATCGGTGGACGAGGCCTTGCAGCACCCCTACATCAACGTGTGGTATGATCCAACTGAGGTGGAGGCGGTGAGTAGGCCTTTGGCAGAGCAGTGTATTGATTACCATCCCAAGCTCAGTCCTCTCCCTGCTGTCTTTGAATGGTCAGCACTGTTTAATTTGCATTTGCACTGGCGTACAGAAAATACTGATGACAACTCCCCTCATCTTTATTTTATTTTTTAAACAAAAGCAACCATAGTGATTTACAGAGCAAACATTTCATTTTAAATAGTTGATGCATCAGTGCATTTATGGTTATGTTTTATATTTTTGGTTTACATCTCATTATCATTTTTCTCTCACTTATGGTTTTATACTTTATATCTGAGTTTTGAACTTGAGTAGTTTGTAGATTCAACTAGAAAAACACCCAAAATGTTGCGTCTCCTTTTAATTTACAAAAGAGTGACTTAGTGCATTGAACTGTCTTTTAAAGAGTGGTGGTGTTTCTGGTTTATTTGGTGATGTCTAATTTTCTTCATCAGTGCCTCATTAGTATGAGGTGACAGTGAGATTGGGAAAAAGGCATCTGCAGCTCCATAAAGTTGCACAGATACCACTTCTACTTGCAGCAATACACTAATGAGTGCATGACCAGCTGATGAAGTTCAGCGTTACTCTTTGCTCCGCGACGTGTCCCGCGGGTTAACAGTAGCTTTTGTAAAGACGCCACATGACACACCTCCACTGCAGTTGTTAATCATTTTTGTAGGATTTCATGACTGTGCACTTGTCTAAGTTGTCTAGTTGTTGATGGTTTTAATGATGATATTGTTGTTAGAGTTGATGTGGTATGTATGATATGGCATTTCAACAAATGTTCTGCTGTTTTCCCTTTCTCTAATGTCATCTCATGCTGATGAAGGCGAGAGATCTCATCCAAATATCCATGGTAAATAACAACCGCCCTGCATCAAAGAAAACTATTCAATGGAAACGTTTGTTCATAAGGAGTTCAGATTAAATAAGACACTTAGACATATTTGGGTCAGCACTGCCAATCATTAACCATGGTACAAAAAGAATCATAATATACATGTTATCGAGAACAGAATACACTTTTACTAAAATGTCATCATCGGAATGTAGAGGCTTTATTATATAGTGTGTAAAAGAGGTGCAGCTATAGACACAAAGCTGCATGTAAACCATCTTTAGGATGTTAAGAAAATGAGAAGTGATAACTCCTGTACTAGGAAATTCATTTGATAAATCCTTGTTGGATTGAAGGAAACTTGTCTTGGCTGCTGACCTGTAAACTGTCCCTCCAAGGTCATATCAGAGAGGTTTATTGGTGGTCCTGTCACCTGCAGTGAGATTATGGTGTCAGAGTCGGGGGCAGGATCACAGTGAATGAGTGCTAAGAAGGGCTGACTGGGTGCCAGACAGCACATTTGTGTCCTGTTAGATGAATTGACAGTCCTATGGTAGAAGGACATGGGCACTTTAGCTGGACAACCCACCAGATGTGTTCTTATCTCACTGTCTGTCAGTTGTCTAATATAATATTTTTGATGTATGTGTGTGAGGACAAACAATGTACTGATATTTAAATTATGTAAATCAATCATCATTTTATGCGATTAAGGATAAATTAAGCACGATCTGTTTATTTCCTTTCATTTACATTATTACCAATTTTCTTCATAATCCACATGTGCCTGCTTTGTACCTCAGCATGTCTTTGTGTACTTAGAGTACAATGTTAAAGTGTCAAGTTACATTATTAACTGAGTGTGTTTCTAATGTTCAGATATTTCTTTCATCTCCACATTTTTAATCATTCGTCAACAGTTTCATATTGCCAAGTTCGAAGCATCATTATGTAAACTTGTACAATCTTGTATCTAAGTCGTTTCTTTTGTATCCATGTATATATATTCCACCTGGAGATGTCCAGTGATATCAGCCATATACATTTCAAGTTAAAGGACTCTTCTTGCCTGTTGTTCGCTAAAACGTTACTAAAATGATGTTGCTCTCTCCCCTTTCAGCCGCCACCTCAGATCTATGACAAGCAGCTGGATGAAAGAGAACACTCCATTGATGAATGGAAAGGTGAGAGTTGCTCATGTAAAACCAGAAACAAATACTGTATTACAACAGGAAATCACTAAAAGTGGGTGATCAGGCCATATTAGAACACACTGTATTCTGTATGTGCTGTGACGGATTTTTAAGAGTGCATCAGACAAAAATAATTTTACAGTATTTACAGTGTTCTCCGCTTGTGTCTGTCAACACTGTACTCAAAGCCAACCATATACATACGTATATAACTTTTACTCCTCTGCAGAACTAATCTACAAAGAGGTGATGAATTTTGAGGAGAGAACGAAGAATGGCGTTGTGAAGGGACAGCCTTCACCTTCAGGTACTCTCAGTGCATAACCCTAATCGCTCTGTAAGTGAATTTACTATAACCTTACTGGAGTTATTTGTAAATAGATAAACCCATCGTGTTGTTGACCATGTGTCTCTGTCTCTTGCATCTCCTGTTTTTAAACAAGTAAAATGTTGTGTAGTGTTGTCACTCTGTGCCAAGTGTACTTGCTAAATGGAATTGTAGGACAGCTAATCAGTAGTTGCTAAGATTGCCTCTCAGTACAGACTATTTAATAGCAGATGGTGTGTGTATGTTTATGAGTGTGTTTATGTATAACATGTCATGACTTAAGATTTGGGTCCTTTGGGGTCCATTACAGGAAATGTCAGTCCTCAGCTGCAGCTGACAATTTATACTGATCTGTTCTCTGCAAGGGACTTTAAGTGCTGTTCTCATAGTTTGCCACAGAGAGGCAGTATGGAGTCATTTTAGCATATTGACCAGGCAACTCAGACTGCACTTGGATCCTTATAAAAAAATAGCTAATTGCTATGTTAAAACAACAGTGATTCTACGTTAACCCCCCCCCCAAAAAAAAAGATGTATTTTGAAGATTGCAGAAGGAAAATTGAAGATAAATCCTGCCGAGACGTTAGCGCCTGCTGACCAGGAGAGATAACTTTCACGAGTGAATGCAAAGGGAAATGAATGTGCATCCAAGAAATAATGAAGCCTGAACGTGGTTTCTCACAATTCCCTTCTCATGGACGAACGTACCAAAACTCTCTTGTATAAAGTTTACGAGCCTTCTGCCTTGCTCAGCTGGGCCGGAAACGTTTTTTTTCTCTGAAATATTACAAAGATGAGACTTTAGGCATTATAATCAGTAAAGAGCTCACACTGTGGGATTCATTTAACACATAATACAACAGTTGTTTTCCATCTCTTCTTCTTCTTCTTCTTCTTCACTCTGTCTCTCACAAATTCATCACCTCCATCTTCCTTCTTCTTTTTATTGCCATCCACTAGTAATTAAGCAGATAGGCTGGCCTGGTGTCTGATGCTGAGTGTAGCAAACACAGTGCAGTGCAGGAGCTGCGGACGGCAGTGTTTTACTGCAGCAGAGCTGAGAGCACAGATGATGTCTCAGACAGAACCACCAAGCCAGCGCTACAGTATTTGTTTGTGCCATTCTGTATACTTCTACTATCTGCATTATTATTAACACATTTACATTCATTGCTAGAGCACACTATACCTCACACGAGCCTTTCATATCTTTGAAAAAATAAAGAAGATGGAGTAACACAGAGGGCGGCCGTACAGTACACCACTGAGAAGTGCTTTAGACCTTATTAGCAGTGCCGACGCAGCAGCAGCACCCACGAGTTATAATCCCACATCCCAACTTTCTCCCAAGATAAATCTTCATTAACTAGTGATTTGAAAGCTTAATTAATCTCCATTGGAGTAATCTTACAGCTACTAGTGTGGGTCATGCTCAAGCCATCTTTCAAGATTTAAACTTGTGCTGAACCTGCATGACGACTTTTAACAGATATTTCTGATGTATTTACTGTAAGTAAACCTACAAGAGAAGTGAGTGCTGGAATTAATGCCAGCCATTAATCCTGCTTTGTTCTTCGTTTTATTTTGGGTCAGCTGAAGTGCCCACCAGTCTCCATTAAGCAATTACCTCCCACAGTGAACAGACGCAAACTGCAGATTTATAGTTGGCCTGCACTGTACATGTCCTGCATGCACTGTACATGAAATTATGGGACTGCTGCTTGCAAGAAAAATGGTTGCTTTAGCGATTTCCTCACATTGGCAAAACCCTTATATTGTCATTCTTATCCTTTTTAATTAGGCTTTAATCTTTCAACTCCCATGGAAAAAGCAGACTGTCCGTTTTTCTATTGATTCGCTCATAAACTTTTCCAAGAGAGCAGATCCCATTCACTGCGGATTTGATGAAAGTGCTGCCCAAACCCACAGAGTTGAGCAGTGTGGGTCCTTGACACCTCGTCTGGTAGTCCAAGGTTCGTCCCCATATCCAGGCAACATTGAACAGATGTGTCAACCTCCAAACCTGCAATAATATTCAAAACCTCCCACATTTATGGACAAATCCTGTCCACCTCCAGCACCTTCTGTCTGATCTCACCCCCCTGAATCTTTATGCTGTCTTTACCGCGGCTTGTCAAGTCCAGAAAGAGTCCGTTTATAATAAAATCATCAAACAGAGAAGCCCAGCGTCTGTAATAAAGTGTTAACCCCATTACTAATGACAAAACAGCAGCTGAGTAGACTGAATTAAGAGTTCTTTAATGAAATCTAAAAAACTTTACTGCTGGCTGCTTCCACCTTTTGACTTCAAAGCAAGATCAATATGAGAAAACTAGATTGTAATTTAAAAAAGAGTGAATGCCTAAGCACAAAGACTTGTGATACTTCAATCATAAATGCTGTCATACCATGATGTTTACGGCATCATAACAAAAAACTTGACTTATGCCTGTGTAGACGCAATTCTAACCATGTCTGGGTTTATACTGAAATGCACAACTGTCAAGTAGCTTCTTGGCCACTCTTATTGATTGCTGAAACACTGCAGCTCTTGACGATCCTTCCTGTGAAATCCATTGGACCCAAACCTTATTTACCCCTGTCTCCTCATAGACACTCTGTAATTGTTGTGTCCCACAGGTGTTGTTGATGTTGTTGATGTCTCTATGTCATGGAACAAATTCAGCTACAATACTTCTCTCACTGTACCTTTTGTGTGCAATTAGAAAATGTCTCTTCTGGTTGTATTTCTGCACCTGTCTTTGCCAGGACTCTTTTACGTTGTAACCCCCTGCTGCTGTTGATTCCCTTAGCACAGGTGCAGCCGTGAACAGCAGCGAGAGCCTCCCTCCCTCCTCCTCCATAAACGACATCTCTTCCATGTCCACCGACCAGACCTTGGCCTCAGACACTGACAGCAGCCTGGAGACCTCTGCAGGACCCCTGGGGTGTTGCAGGTGACTAGCCGCCTGCCTGCGCAACCCCATGTTCTTCCGAAGGTGAAGAAACCAACCGAAATGACCAACTGAAAATACACACACAAAAAAAGAGTAAAGATCAAAATGAATATATTAAGAACAAAAACATGAGTTATGGAAACACAGAATCTGAAATGATGAAATCTAAAGCCTGTGCATTGTCATTCAAAAACAGCAGTTGTATTTAAACTGACGTAAATGAGCTGAGATATATGTTAATGATCCTCTAGTTGCTTTGCTTATATTACCCCACATACCTTGTATATGGCATCCAAACAAAAATGACCAAATGCTTAGACTTGCATCTCCTGTAAAGTGCATATTGGCTGGCTGCTGGTCTCCCAATTCCTTACGGAAAGCATTTATGCTCCAATCATTGTGGCGAGGTGGGCTGCCATTTCGCTCATCACTTCTGTACAATACAAACGTCATTCTCCTTTTCCTTCTCCATCCAACCCTTATTGTAATGACACTGCTGTATTTTAACCTCTAGGCTTGGTCTTAGACACCCTCATCTCTACCGGACACAATCCCCAATGTTAGGTTGCCTGATTTGTGTGTTTTTATGTGATTATTCTGCAGGGACATGCAGTTGCTCTCACACAGAGCGGCGCTCCCTGCGCTACTTGTAAATAATGTAATTCTGTACAGCTGAAGGGCACACAGAGTGGGACTGACGGCCAGTACACTGGGAGTTTCTTTTTTCTTCTCACTAGCGCACCTTGCCACGTCACTGCTTTCCACCTCAGTTGCCCATGCCTATTGCTGTAGTCTTGCATGGTTAGATTTAAAACAATGCTAATCTCACTGTATGCTAAAATGAGTCTGTATAGAGACTTTTGTTTATATACGATGTAAACTAACATGGGGGGTCTGGTCACAGGATAGGACGTATGAGTGTGTGTGTGTGTGTGTGTGTGTGTGTGTTAGTTAACCACAGGCAAGCCATTAAGACATTAGTCAATGTCAGGGCTGAGTTTGGGACTTAAAGGGTCAGTACACTCAGTAGAGTGAATTCTTTTGATTGTGCTCAGACTTCATAAGATTACCTTTAAGGGGTTTAAAAAGTCTGATTTGTGTGTAATGTCCCTTTTATTTCTCCTGGCAGTGTATGATTGGTCCCTCCACCACCCCACGGACTGACTCACAGTCAGTCCTGCATGTCACTGTGTACCATTAACCCCTCACAGGCACTGGAGGTTGGTCTGTTTTACTGTGCCGTTACCACAAGGAGATCATTCATATTTATTTGACTGAAATATAGACGGCTTTTAGGAAGAGATACAAATGATACAGTCGGTACGAGGAGTATTAACCTCGTAGCAGTTTATCAGTAAGTAAACTCGTCTACACATTACGCAATTAATCATTTTGTTAACATTAGTTATTAAAAAAAATGAACTGGATAGAGGCTACCCTACAGTTATGTTACTATGTTGTTTCCTAGCTGGAAGATTTATTTATTGAGGTATTTATTTTGACAGATGGAACCTGAATATGGCAAGTGCCTTTTTGGAATGAAGCACTGCAAGTGCAGAAATTATATTATTTTTGGTGTTTTCCCCTCTGCTTCTTCTTTTTCTGCCTTAAAACAATCTGAATCCCCAAGAAACATTTAAGACAAAACAAATGTTGTTGGCGCTTTAACTTTGGGTTTAAGCCATTGACAGTGAATTTTTGTGCGTAAAATCAAATCACTTTCGTAAGATTGTATGGTTTAAGCAGGGATATTAATGCTTGTGCTAGTTTTTAAATGGAATAAAAGTTTTTTTTTTCCATTTTGCATATTGATTTAATTAAATTTCTCAATCAAACTGGATCACTAGCTCGCGCACAAACACTTACAAACATTATTTCAATTGATCTTTGCAAAGGTTTGGCAGCTGTAGCCTCGCTTCAAATTCTTATTCCATTTTAAATTAAGAAAAGAAGATGTACAGTATATTTGGCAGGCTGGAATCAGGACACAAAGGCCTCACCTACATACAATATTGCAGCCAGAGCCAGCCATCTGATGTCCGTCCCATTCAAAGCATAGCTTATCTTCACTACTCACAACAACATGTTTAGCTACAGTTTTGAATATGCAATGGTTGGTTGCAGTTAAGGTGTTTCTACAGCTTTCTTTTTATGCTTTAGATAAAATACACTCCAACTAGAAACCATGTAGGTGATCCATTAGTGTATATAAAGACATACTTTCAAATGGGAACATCTGTGTTTGTTTCCAAACACACCATTTACAACAATTTCTATAAATATCACTATATTTCCTACTCATGGAAACTGCATGGCTCATATGTCCAAAAGTTCAGAGTGAAGGTTCTCAGTCATGACATCGTTAATGTGGTGACAGCACTGTTTAGGTGGACATTTCACATATTTTTCACAGTCATTCAACAGTCTAACTGTATCTCTGTAATCTCTGGTTCAGCTGCTACAACACAGTGGTTTACTTTTTTCATAGAGTCTACCTAAAGCATCCTGTCGCTGTGCATACAATGTCTCAAAATCCCTCCCCCGAATTATATAAATAACTTCGAAAAGCTACTTTGTTAACACTCTTTCAGCCTGTGGCTTGCGCACAGCGAACCGCACACACAGTTACAGCACCTTCACAGAGCTAAGAGGGTAACTGAGGGTGGCTTCTCCAGAATAAGCTACGGCTGGCTTGGCTTTCTGTCCAGGGTCTGGCCAGGGCAATCCTTCAAAACAGGGTGCAAGTTTGAAATTGTTTGTGTTTTGAAAATGTTCAGATAGATTTTCTCACAAAGGGGTCGAGTGTTTGAGTCGACTCCTACACCACAAACACACACACTACTGCTGCAGTTATTCTAGGGGGCATTTTTAACCATCCAAACTACTTTCTTCTCTTTCTATCTTTGGTCACTGAGTACAAATACTGACATATTCTGTTTTTTAAATTTATTTATTTGGTTTCTCTGAATGTGAACTTTGAATCATTTTTATAAGACATCCCTCCAGACAATTCGGTTGTCATTAAAAAGGTGCTTTTGGTCCTGTTTAATGCGCCCGAAGTGGACATGATTCAAAAACAGAAGCAGCTGGGTTGTCGGCACTGAATGTAGAAATGAATTGTTTCACTCACGCCATTGCTGCTCTGCTTTGTCACCAGTATGTTTGTGTGTGTGTGTGTGTGTGTGTGTGTGATTTCCAATTAACCAGCATTGAACACAGACTGTCTGTACGGTTTAATTGGAAGACGTGATCTGGCCTCTGGACGGATTGTTTTACAGTAAATGTTTTTCAGATCTGTCTTTCAATGCAAAAGATCGTGACTTTTGTGGGATTGCTTTTGAGAATGTTTGATGGAGAGTCAGTACAGTCATGTGTTTGGAAGTAGTCCATGAGTGTATTCATGTTCAGTCACATAAACCTTAATATTAGTAATGCGTCAACTACCAATCCTGCTTCAAATTTTTTGTCATGAGGGAAAAGGATCTCTCGTGGATTCAGGATTAGCCAAATTCATGTCTGTTATCAGAAGATGGGTGACTCCTCATTCAGCCATAATATTATTGCCAATGTCACAAGTTAAGACACATCCTGTACTCAGCTGTGCCAACATACAATCTTTGGACTCAGTACTTGTGATCCCTTAGCTTTTTGATTTTCACTTCCACTTTCGTTCAAGTCATATTGTAAATAACAACAACCCAACAATGCAATAAACACTTTATTGCACTCAGACAGGGAGGCAAGCTACTGCAAGGGTCAGGTGATGCGAAAATGTTCAGAGTCTTAAATGTGGGCTGAAATGTGGACCTCTCTAAATGATGAAACCCTGTATAGCTCATCTGAATCAGGTGATGTTGTTCTTCGATTCTTTTATGATTCCTTCTCTCTCTCTCTCTCTCTCTCGTTTCTTTTACTCCGTGCTGTTTTAATGATTCATTCTTTTGACATTGTCAGGTTGAGAAAAAAAAAAAGAAAAAGAAATTGTATCTGTTTCACGCTGATCTCAAAGCTTCAGGCTATAGCGTTTCAAATAAAGTCAAAACAAATGCAAAAGAAAAAGAAAAAAAATTACTGAAAGCTGTTACTGTAAACACAACATTTTAAAGGAACTGTGTATGTAAAAATAGTATATGTATGTGATTGAAAATAAACAAAAACTTTGATCTTGGACTGCAGCGTACCGTTTTTCTTTCGCCTGGAGTGATTTGCAATTCAATGTGTTTGATTTCTTTGTGCCTTTAGTGTTGGTTTCTGGCCTTCTTCTCAACCATCTGTCCAAACTGTCACAGTGACGCTGAGTGACACCTACACACACTCTAATTTTAATCAGCTATGCCGGATACAATCTAAAGGCCGGCAGCCATTAGCAACTTAACAACGGGCAGAAAGAGTAAAAAATGTTCCCTGATGATGCCGGATGAAAGCAAATGCACTGACCGTTCCCACTTCACTGTGATGCTCATGTTAGAAGTGGGCAGTGGTGTAATGTAACTTAAGCACTGTACTTACTTACCTAACTAGATCTCAGAGGGATATATTGTACTTTTTACTCCGCTGCACTTGTGTGACGGCGCACTTTTCAGACTACAATTTTTTATTCCCTTCTTTTCTAGTGAAAACCACATTTCTCCAAATGTGGTCATTTTGATAAACAGAATAATTAAAGGTTCGTTTATGGGTTGAGACAGACACAGATTTCCTTACATCCTGTATACTGTGGTATACAGTATACAGGAACACATTTTAAAAAATATTGTATTTTTATATATATTTTTGCATTAACGTACTATGTACAATGTATTAAAGTACTAAGAAGTGGCAGGTATTTCATTTGTTTAGGATTAGGCAAAAATAGACGTTCCTGCCTGGTTATTTTATCAATGAACACCTTTTAAATTGTTTTCAGAAAATGTATTTTATTAAATCAAGATATAAAGTTATGTATGTAACATGATGGTGTGTTATCATCCATATCCACTTTCACTGTTCTCCTGTCAAAACAGACCCTAAAACATATTATTGGGTTTTTATGGGCTGTATCAGTCGTCAAAATGTGACTTCAGAAATTTGGGAGGATTACTGGAACAAATTCTCACTGGAATGAAATGTGACATTATAAACTAAATCATTATTTTATTAACTGAGGAACAAAAAGTTACAACCTTGAAGGACACATTCAAAAACTAAAATAACAAAGGGAGACTCACATGAAAATGCATTTTTATTCATATTAAGTTTTTTTTAAGTTCTTTTGTGTATCAAGTATCATGTCATGAAAATATTCCACTATCCCAGTCCTCCTCTCCCTCATGCCCTGTGTCCATAATCTGCTCTTTTGTGTGGAATTCACAGAACGAGGTGCCACTGTCAGCTTGGCTTAAGCCTGTTAACTTCCCGGTGAAGGTTGCAAAATGAAAAGCGCAGGCTCCCCTCCATCCTTCAGTTGTTCAGGCACTTTCCCCCCCCCCCTCCTATACATGTGCACATTCCAGATGCCTTGCATTGACCAGCAGCAGGTTTAAGCGGGACCTGGTCTTCAGAGGAAGAGTAGCCAGCGGCAGACCTGTGCACACATGCACACTTAAAACACTTCAGCTCAGGTCTGCACTCACATGTGTCCTGTTTTGTACACATTAGCAAATCCACATTTGGCTTAAAGCTACATAAATACACTCACAAAGAATTCATCATTATGCAGTCACTTTACAGACATTCACTTAGTGTACACCGGCCCGCGTGGTCTCATCATGCACACACCACTTGCTACAGAAGCTAGCAACCTCAATGTTGACACACTTGGAGCTGTAATCTGCTTTTTTTCACAGTTATGACCCACAAACACAACTCTGTGTTGGTACTTGGTTGCTGCAGCTTGTTATTCCGTACTAGGTTAGGATGAAAACCAGTTGTGTCAGGTGGATAAAATGTCAGAAGACTACAAGAGAGTATTTTTAAAACCAGGATCTCATATGCTCAGAGGCAGATTGTAAACTACAGTTCCCAAGATCATTCATAAGAGCAACAACACCTACACATTTCACCGTTTGTCACCTGAAAGTCTGAATTCATGACGGACATTTTTATTTTATCTGGGATTTATGCCAATGTACCCATCGTGCAAGTCTTAAAATCCATATTTGCAAGCTACAAAACATTCAATCAGCATCAACTTACTACGTGCCATATCCATCTGAATATGCGTCAAACCACAGTGCAGACTGACTGACAAGTAGTGTCTACGATTATCTATACAAAATTTACAGTACAGGCTCTTTTTTTTTGGTCATGGGGTAAATGAAACAGCACAGAAGCACAGGCTCATATACAGTATATTGTCTAATTCAAACTGAACACACGTTGAGCGACAGAAACATTCAGAACCACCTTGCAGAGACTCAACAAACACGTAAGTGCAAGGAAAAAGAAAATCTTAATATAAAATATCACGTGTTGATAACTTTGCTTAAATATCAGATAAACATTTAAGTATTACTTTCAATTATTTTTTACATACATATGACAGTGTTTCCCTCTATGTACATAAGCAGATACAGAATTACACGGAACAATAAGATGCTACTGGTTAGATTTTTAAAGTGAATTAAGATAGGGAGGAGTTTTTGTGTGTAAGGTTGGCATTTTTTTGTGTGTTTTTTTTACTGAATGCAACCTTTTTAAACAGTTTGCCTTCCCTCCTATGTGGCAATAGGAGCTAAAGTAAAATAATAGTAGTACTGTGTATCATCATAGACTATTCTGTACCTTTCTCCTAGTCAGATGATTGATTACCACCACAGTTTGTGAGTATATTGGAGAGTGTCTGTGAGCTGTTTAAATACAAATATTTAAACATAATGTCAGTCTGGCATCACTCCAGGTGATGTCTACATTTATACAGGTGGCTTGCATTAGCCCTACACCTCCTATTTTTTTAATTTAAAACATGCCATTAACCATCGTAAAGTAACTTCCAAACTAGCCCTCTACAACCAGCAGCCAAATCCTGTTTGGAGCCCTCGTAATGTTCACATCATATAATAAACCATTTCCAGTCTTTAATAGCATTCCCCCGCCTTCCTTCACTGTATCCAGATGCTGTTGTTACGATCTGGCCGGCGGGGGTCGGTGGCCGCGGTGTTGCCAGTCACGGTGAGGTCACTAAACGTGGAGAAAAACTGCTCCATCTCCTTCTGCAGCATCTGATTCCGCCGCTCAGCGTCGTCCTTGGCGCGCTCGGCGTTGCGCAGCTTGATCTCCGCCATGGTGTACTTCTTCCTCTCCTGGTCCAGCTCTTCGTGGAGGTTCACCATTTCGGTCTCCAGCTCCAGGTTGCGCTGCTCCAAGCTGCAAAGGAAGTTAACAGGGGGTCAGGAGGAGAGATGGCGTTCACACAAACAGGCTCGTGTGAGGGCGTAGTGTAATGACAAAACTAACTGGAAACAGCTGCGGTTCATTTTCATTTTCAATTAGCTTAATGAATGAAATTATACAGCTTAAGCTATCATTTTTTAAAAATGTTTCCAGTGATGACATGGAATTGAAATATCTGTTTAATACATGAAGTTCAGTTTGGGAAAGTTTATTCCTAAGTTTAGTCCTGTTTCATTGTTATACAGCAGTATTTTAGGACATCGTCCATTGCAGTCATGTATAGCTTTCTTGCACATTCCCTTTAAATTGTACTGTATGTGTAAAACGTCTGTCTCTGTACAGGGACATTATCTGGCACGGTTTAAAAAAAAAAAGTTAATAAGAAAAAAAGTGCAGAGCCGTATTAGAAGTAATCTTTTAAGGAATAGTTCAATGTTTTGGGTAACATGCTTATTCACTTTTTAGCCGAGAGTTAGATGAGAAGATCGATACCACTCTCATGTCTGTGTTTGACAAAATGTCAAACCTTTTCTTTAAAAGGTGATTTGATTTGAAACTAGCTTCTTATGGTCCACTTCACTGAAAGGCACAACATCAATCTTATACTGACATTTAAGATTTCTCCTCACATTCTCCTTAAAATGATTTCTAAGCAAGTATTAAACACAAGGCTGTCGTCAAATAAATAGCTAATATCTACAAACAAGATTATCTTTTGATATTGATCTCATGAACTGATCAGCAGCCAGTTTATTAAGTGAGCCTAGCTAAAATGAATGCATTTGAAGTCCTGCAATAAATTCTACTTTCATGAAGGCTTTTATTGGACCTGTTTTAGAGAGGTGTTGATTCAACTGTAAGGACATTGTGGAGGCTGTAGTTTGTGGTGCTGTTGAATTGTGTTCAGGTGTTTTTAATATTATGTTCAAACCATCAACTCAGTATAACTTAAGACAGTCAAACAGCATAGCAAACTGCAGCCTCTAAATTGCATCATACAGCCGGATGAACATCTCTCTAAAAACTGTTTTAACAAAAACTGAATCTTTCAACGTTCATGAAGGTAGCATTTATGTTATGGCTTAATGAGTACTGTATGTTTTCATTTATATTATTGTTACAGCTGTAAAGATAATGATGTACAGTTGATAGAAAGTTTCTCATAAAAAGTATTTTTCACAGATGGGTCCCTACCTCTTTATCCTGGCCTCGTACTCCGTCTTCTGCTTGTGCATCTCCTGTTTAAGACTGGCCACTAAACTGTGGAGAGCACTGTGATTGCCGGGTCCATTACCAACAGTGAAGCCATCACTATTATCACTACTGCTGGTGTCGCGACTGCTTCTCCCTGCTCCGTCTCCGCTTCCTTCTCTGTTGCCGTTTCTGACCTCCACCTCTCCTCCTCCACCGCCACCAGAATGGGGAGGCTCATTATCCTTCGCTGGCCCCTCCAGGTCTTCATAGGGACCTCCGAAGAAGTCCTGCTCAGGGCAGGTAGTGGTGGAGGAGCGACAGGAAGTGGAGTTGTCAGGAAGAGAGATCTCACAGGAGGAGGTGGACCAGGTGGCGCTGTCCACACTTTGCTTGTCCTCGCAGCTGCTGTTCAGACACGTGTTGGCGATCTGGTTCTGCTGCTGCAGGTTCTGGTGGTTTAAGTGGACATTGTCATACGTGGACAGGCGGTTCTGATTGGATGTTTGATCCCCGTTGGAGCAGTCCCGTGTTTTGTTGTTCTCGCGTAACGTGACACAGCCATTTGGTACCCAAAGACCATTGCGGCCATTTAGACTTCCCGTGACCACATCAGTGCTGGAAATGCCCATGCGCACAATTCCAGTCCCGTTCCCTCCGGCGCTGCTTCCACTCGTCACGCCACTGGTGCCCATTTTTGTTCCGGAGCCTTTGAGCGCCCCACTGCGCCGCACCGGTAAACTCCCACCTCCAGTCAAAGTCTGGCTCTTTTCTTGATTGGGGTCTGAAGAGGGCGAGGAGCTGAAGGAGCCGTTTGTAACGATGCCACTGCCTTTACTGAAAGCCGGATTCTTTTTAACAGTCAGTGGCGGGCTGCGTGTGGTGTCAAAGCGTCCTATGACACCATTACGAGGGCTTGCTGATCGCGAGGAACCGCTGTTGTCTACATGCTGGCGGTGCGTAGGAGACTCGGGTGTTTCCCAAACACACTGTCGAACCACCTGCGTGTTGTTGTTCTCTGCATTCTGAGACACTGTAATGATGGGGGAGGTAGTTGTGGGAGCTTGTCGCCGTTGTGGTTCGACGTTGTTGTTGTTGACAAGCTCGAGGGCATTGGGGCTGTCCTCAATAGGGAATAGCACATCGTGGCGGCCAATCAAAACGGCCATGAGCTGCTGGACCAGAACAGTACCTGACAACATGAAACCACATGTCACATTATCTTTTAAAATCTTAATTCACTTAAGCTGAACATTAAAACAAAATGTCAGAAAGCAAGACACACATACATGACTAGCTTGAATACTGACCTTCCATAATAGCTACTGGATCCTCAACCTTTGGCCTCAAGATATTTGGCCCAAACACTGTGGCCAAGTTTTGGACACTCATTTTATTCACTCCTGAATACGACTGGACTTCATCGAGAAATCTGCAGGAAAAAATCAACTTTTCAGTGTTCGATAATCGTCACAATTTGAATTATCACCCACTTTAACAATCAGGTAATACCTGCAGATGTACTTGAGAAGGTTGTTGTTCACTGGAGGTAGACATTCCACAAGCCTTCTCAACTCCTTCATACCCTGCAGATGATGGTCACTTTTTAGGTCACATACGTTCATCAATTCATACTACAAAGTTCTGCTCAAGCATGCACATTTAATCAAACGCACACACCAAATACAGAACAAAACAAAACAAAAAAAAAGCTTTCTGCACAGTGTGTACTACAGAAATTCAAAAGTCATCAAGCTCATTTAAAAAAAAAAAAAAAAATGAAATCACTCATTTTACCCATCACTCTTTTAGGTATGTGTGCAAAGATGTGTTTACAATCAGAGGAAGTAGGTTTTTTTTTCCTTTTCATCTTTATGAGAGGATTTTAACAACTAGTATAAAAACATTGGAATTATATATTTCTTTTTACAAAAACATGAATGCAAAAAAATGTATCAAAGGAAAAAGAAATTAAACAATGATGATTTATGGATTATTAGTCAAATAAATCTGAAGCTTTTCCACAACCCAAAAACCTGAGACAATTCACTGACAAACGTAACATTTTCCCTTTTCAGGAATATTGTGAATAAGACTTCTGTTGATATATAAATTGAACTTAAAAATAATTTTATGTAAAGAAATAAAGTGTGTGAAAGGCAGTTCCTTGGAAGTTATATAGGTAAAGCGAAAGTTCATCAAGTACTATTTCTTACCATTTCATCATCTTTGCCGAGCAGCTTGGCACAGGCCAGGAACTCTTCATACTTGTGGAAGGGGATGACAGGCTCAGGCAGCTCTCTGAGATACAGCTTCAGCAGAGAGGCCACTGTATGTACATCTGTGTTACTATAGAGAAAGAAGAGGCAGTCAGAGGTAGACATGGGGGAGGGGTTGAGGGTATTATGGATACATAAATCCTCATGAATACTCCTGCAGCAAGAGGACTGTTGAGTGGAATCAGAAGGAAAAAGAATGTAAATACAACAAGTGACAGAAAACAGCACTTTAGTTTGTGAATTACTGCAAATCAAACAGTAGTTACACTTTGACAAAATATTCTCGTTCACACTTCAACACTGGAAAGAAGAAAGATGATTGATACCACTCATATATGTCCGCTAAAAAGGCTACAGTCATTTAGCTTAGCTTAGCTTAGCTTATCATAAAAACTGGAAACGGGGGAAAACAGCTAGCCTGGCTCTGTCCAATGCTAACATAATCGACCCACCACAAACTCTATATAACATGTTATATGTTGTACTGAAAGTGTACAAATGACTAAACTATGCTAAGCTAACCGGCAGCCTGCTGTAGTATTTGCATTTAACAAACAGAAGTGAGAGTGGTATCGTTCTTCTCATCCAACTCTTTGCCATAAACCAAATAAAGGTATTTCCAAAAATGTTGAACTTTTACTGATGCCTAATCAAAATGCCTCCAAAATCTAGGGTTTCGGATGAGTTATTTGAGCTCACTAAAAGAACTTTACGTGGGAGAATCAGGAAAACTAAAACAAGCTAACAGGACATAAGCGACAGAGGGGCAGACAGGTAACAACAAAAGCTAAAAGAGGAACAACACTGGGCAGCTTAGATGATCTGCCAAAAGGCAAGAGGGTTTCTCACTGCAGGCTCCGAGACACTAAATGAGGCAACAAAGGGCAGCTGGCGAGGCAGGCCGGTGGTTACAAGGGCTAATGAGGGAGTCAGCATGGTGAGGGACAGTTAGGAACAAAAATCTGACATGGGCAGAGACCGAAGAGGGCGTAGTAGTTACCAGTGTATGACATGCGCTGTGTTAAAGCACAAGTAGGAGGGCAGAGATGACAGAGATGTGCAGCTGACATAATGGCGGCACCTCTGAGTGTGATTTTGTATCCTGTGTTTTTAAGCAGCGGGAAGGTGTTGATGTATAGCCCCTGGATCCACCTGACAGTCCAATCTAGGTTTTATTTATGGTCAGCAGAGTGGATGGCGGGAGTGGTCGATGGAGCGAAAGAGGGAGGGCAGGGCAGAGAAGAAGACATGTGGAGGTGGTATGCTGCATTTCTTTCATCATGAGTTATGGTTTTGTATTTAGGATTTGTATTATTTTAACATTTTATCAAACAATTTAGCTTTTTTTCGCACCAACATCTGGACAAATATGAATGTGTTTTGTTTTTGAAAGCCCTGCCCACTTAAACAGGTGTTGTCACTTCTTCTTTCTCATTAGACATCTGCCCTAGCATTTAAAACAGTGTGTAGCAGTATTATGTGACGAATTCATTTCCTTTCTGTGGATTGCCACAAACTGAGCGATTTACAGATAATTCACACATCAACTTCACATTAAAATGCACTGAGGAAATCCAAGCAGCCAGCAGGATCATGCGTTTCTTTACCAGTCAAAAGAGGGTTTTTCTCCACAGTCGAAGGCATCCTGCAGCTCCTTGACCAGGTTGGCCTGTCCTGGCAGCCTGAATAGGCCCTCCTCCCGAAGGCCCCACTGCCGAATGAAATCAGCACATTGCTCCACCAGCATAGGGGCCAGCTTGTTCCCAAACCGGCGTTCAAACCGCACCGTTTCCTCCAACTTCTGACCAAAGATCCCTGAAACACAAGACAAAATGTTTAATGATGGCACGGGACTGATAAATGGCAATGCTATAATGTTTTTACCCCATATTTGAACATTTATTCAAATCGGCTTTGATTTTATTTAAGCTTTTATTATATTTGTAGGATTATTATTATTTGTAATAATAGGCGTTAACCACAGGGTGCAGTGAGCGAGTTCTCTTCACAGCCAAGTTATTTAGGGAATGATCCTGAAGTGACAAAAATGATGGTTTGGCGTGTGAAATATTAATACTGTTTAACATCTTGCAGTATTTAAATTCCTCTCTTAAAGTGAAAGGAGTATTTTTCTGAGAATTTGAAAAAAAACAAACATCTGCAGCTTAAGGCACATCAAAGGGAGCAGTTAAATTGATTGGAAAAAAAAATTCTGATAAGGCCTAGACAGTCCAAGCAAAAAATATGTACACTCACAAAGCCTTAGTCTGATGATCAAATCTCAGACTTCCTGCTGAGCACCTCTCGCCTTTTGTCTGAGGCAGTCGCCGTTAAAAAAAAAAGAAAAAGAAAAAAGGACTGATTTCCATTTGCAGCCGTCTCATGTGGATGCAACACAAGAGGGGATTAAGGCGGCCTTCCTGAGAGATTTGGATCTGCATACTTTTACGGTCTCCAGATACAGACAGAGGTACACGTGGTGCGGCGAGGTACCGTACGGCGACTGAATTAAACTGAGCCCACCAGGATCCGTTTGACAGCATTTGACACAGCAAGAAATCACTGAAACGACTGGTGTTAATGTGAAACACTTGGTAGTTTAAAATCTGTATTTTCGTATTGTTGCATCACATTCATTTAGAATGTGGATTTTCTAGTAAATGAATACGGTTGCTTTTTCATTAATAATAATAAATAATAATAAATAAATAAATAATAATAATAATAATAATAATAAGGTATGTTGTCATACTCACCCCTCTTGAAACTGAAACAATTTGCAAGCTTCCGCATGAAACACCTATTAATTAATTTGTGATATGGTAACACACCAGAGGTGCAGAATTTAAAGTGCCTGCATTTGAACATTTTCCAAAACAAGCCTCAGCTTTTGCCGTTATGACAAGAAAAAAAAAAGAGATGCATCAGTTTGATAGCAGGTCAGTCAAACTGTTTTCATTTTCATCTCTCAGAAAATGTTTTTAAATCCTCTTTCATTGAAGAAAAAAATAAACACGCTGATCAGAAGTTAACAGAGGAGTCTTGTGTTCACTTCTTCCTCCTCTGGATCAGTCGCTTTAGGGACTTTTCCACTTCAATCTTCACAGCAACCCAAATTAGACAAAACAGTAAACAGTCACATATTCCCAAGGAATATTTTGAAGCTGTCTATCCATTCTCCAACTCTTAGATGGAACGGAGTGAAATATAGATAAGTCGAGTTCCCCTAGAGTAAAGAATCACGAATATCCTCACGAATCAAAAACAGCATCAGAGAACAAATGAGAAAAAAAGTGACTGGATGAAAACGAGGTCATCCCTCCAGACGTTCTGGTCATGAGTCTAGGAATTTTTCCGGGGGTCACATGTAACTGTGTGCGTGTGGACCGGCTTCTGAAGAGCGTGTGCGCGTGTGTTTGTATGTATGTTTGCTGTTCCCACTCAGCAGGTTCCTGACGGAACCCTCTTAAGGTTCTGTCAGCTACACACAGAGAGGGAGAGAGGTCCCGGCACAACAGAGTCTGGTCCTACATATTCATGGAGATATACAGTGAAACATAACAGTCTCGACTGTGTACAGATTATACACTGAACCAAACTAATCTGAGCACGTCTCATACATGCATGTCTCCAACAAAGTGCAGAAGGAGGAGGGATGAATGAATGAATGAATGACTGGGCGGCAAAAAGTTGACAATAGCTTATAGGTGTGATTTTATGTTACTACAATGAGATCTAGGAAGGATTTGCACACATTTTAAACATTAAATGAAACAAATTCAAGCTGACCTAAGCCCTTTTCTCGAAAAATGTTCAAACCTTAAACTGTGGCCTTGTGCTAAACCAAATATCTGCAAATTAGATTGTTGGATGTCAAATGTTGTCGAAGCCAGACTAAAACATGTCAGAAATGTAAGGGAAGTTGGAGGTAGCTGTCAAAAGAAAAGTGTCTCTGAGGGTCTGAATTGATATATGGATATTATCATGATCTCTGCCACTACTGAAGGTCACTGCACCACAACACAAAAACGGATGAAATAGCATGAACCCAACAGCAACTACAGTTCAAACTCTGTCCCAAAATACAAATAAACAATGAATAATTACCATGAAATAAATCTCCAAAGATCCAGATGGAGAGGCCACAGCTGCACATTTCTCAAAAGTTGTGACTTCCGACTCTCTCTTGTCCAACTGCTTGTTCAAAGTGGCCAGTGATTAATTCAACATCATAGCAAGTGTTGAGCACAACATGACAGCAAAACCATCAGGGGCTGCGAGCTTCTCTGTGGGTCAAACACAGGGGCTTGGCTTTAGGAGCTCCCTCCCTGCCTGCCTGTCACTCTCTGAACAGAATGTTTTATCACACGTTCAGGGGCACTCACCAGCCAATCAGGGGTCAGTTAGTCTGTAAGTCTCTGCTGCTACTGCATAACGTGAAAGCCTGGAATATGCGCGTGTGTGTGTATGTGTGTGTGCTCTGTATACACGTGTGTGAGAGACAGAGAAAGCCCGGCTCTGCTCCAACTCTGAGCCACCTTTCTTGTGGCATCTTTGACAAATGGCTCGTCCTTTTGAAGAGCAGTCAACTGCAATAGACATCAAACTCCCTGCACTGAAAACAGAGGGGCCAGCTCAACCTCATCTATTCACTGTGTCACCGAGAGCAGCTCGAACTGCCTGTCTGGTTACAAAAGCCGCACTTGTGCCCCGCTCATACACAACGCAGGGAACAATGTCTGCCAGTAAAGTCAATAACAAGCCACAGCGGTGCAGCGGGAGACTCCCACCAAAGTCAGGAACAACTTGAACACGAGAACAACTACAACATAATGCACTTCAGCTATGAACCACAGTTTATTTGATGATTACTACATCGTCATTTTATCACAGACTCTGGAAATTAGATTTTTTCAGGATACAGTACAATAACAGCTATACAAATTTGTCAAATGTTCTTTATAGCCTTCTATTTAAAAAACTAAAACATTTACAATTACATTACATTTAGGCATTTAGCAGACGCTTTATCCAAAGCGACTTCCAGATAAGAGCTTTACATAAAGTGCATTTATTGTGTAATCACAATTTTACAGAATGGTAATACATGCATATCTAGGTGGCATCTTGGCAATAAATGCGGTGTTGCACCTGGAAATTACTGCTAAGTCCCGTCTCTATCATGCACCCACAATGGATTATGGTTACACTACTATCATTGTGCACAAGGCAACTTAGGTTTGTGCTTTCAGTCCTTAGTTAAACACAGTCTCTGCACATAAACGGTGCATTTTGTCAGTGGGATCAGAGCATACAGTCAGCAGTTTGATGTTGTCGTGCTTCGCTCAAATGCACTCAGCAGACATGGTAGCTCGCTCACAGATTTAAGTTAAGAAGGTTATTCAGCCAATAAAAACACTGTTTGTGTGTATACTGACCTCCACCAAAAGGAGCCCAGATGACCCTGCGGATCGTCTTCACCCAATCCTCCATGTCATTCTGGGTGCTGGCCATAAGAAGGTATGTCTCATGGTTGGCTGTCATCCGCTCTCTGTCTGCCCCTGTTCAAATAAGAGAGACAGAATTATAGATGATTAAAATATCCTGTAGATAGCAGCCAAACATTCACGGAGAATCAAACTGTCTCACACAAAGACAAATCATCAGCATTTATACTAATCTGATTTCCATCAAGATCTACAGTATGGGACTGAACAACTTTGAGAACATTTTAGAAGTTAAAGATCCCCTCCAGGCAAGTTTTCCAGGCATGCATGGAATAATCATTCTGGGTTTGCTATGTTTTTTTAGTTATACATTTTTTAAATGAAATCTAGTCCCTGTGCCTCATCAACAAAGACCAGAATCTTTAAATATGCAGATATTGTTTATTTCAACAGCTTAACTACTAGACACAAGTGTGCGTGTGTGTGTGTGTGTGTGTGTGTGTTGGAGGCTTCAAGTTTTCACCTCACACTTGTGCAAGTTGCATGCTGGATTTTGATTGGCTTGCAAACAAATTGTGACCTCATCAAACTCAAATTTAAGGTGAGCACAGAGAAACGTTTCCCTCCAGCCGATGAATTTTATAAAAATCAGTCAAACTCTGAACGTACAATATTCTGTAGAGCAAAAGGTCAAACAATAAGCACTGGGAGGCGACTTTGAAGAGAAGCTCCATGCAGTGTCTGTCTGGCCACTGCATGTCTGTTCAAATGTCCTTGGGTGACATGATAATCTACTTGAACCCAACCACTAGGCATCTCTAAAAATATGGCAATTTAGGACACGCGTACTGCCCTTTTAACTCACTCGTAGTAATAAATCAAAAGAAATCTCTGGGCTCTGACCGAGTGCATGTTCCATTAGAAGCAGGTTCAGCTATCACGACTCGACATGTGGATAATGGCCACAAGCACTCTGCTGTCATGTGATACGGGACGGGCTGGGGCGGAGGGTCTGGTCCTCTTTCACATAACAAATCGGGTTGCAGCGTTTACTATGACAACAGAACCATCTGCAGTGCTACACTTTGGCGTCATTAAGATGAAGCAAACAAACAACAACAAATACAAAAACAACAACTACTACTCATGGCATTTCACAGGGATGCACCTGGTCTATTATAGGAAGAGATGAGATGTTAAGAGATGAATGGTGTCTTGCACGACGGTGGAATTATTCATGACTTTGACCGCCAGGGATCCTGCTCCATTGATTGTATCCCAGCGCGTTGCATATAAAAAATATTTATAGACTGCCACATGAAAGGCCAGCGGAGGGATCGGGTTTACCAATAGGAAGTCCTAATGGCTTCAAATGAAGCAAAAATGTATACTTGAAACCGTTTTTTGATACAAACCAAAAGAGTCGTTAGTTGAAAAACTTCAAGTTTTTAAAATGAAGTAAAAAAAATCCCCAGAATGAGATTACCATTAAAAAAATAGTTTTATACACTTAGTATATATGCTCACACATTTTTTTATGATTTTCTAATGAATTCAACAACTTCCAAAAACATTCTCATGTCCAATCAATCAAGGCATGCAAGCTCATTATTATCAATACCACTATCACGAATTAGAGAGGCTGCCACTGTGCAGAGCCCGGGGTCCAACTGCACTTCTGAGCCAGTGCACTGACAGGAGAATTAACCCAACATACATGTTTTTGATGGTGGAGGAAACACCATCAAACATGGGGAGAACATGCAAACTCGACAGTAAAATTTACAGCTCCACATTGATTCACAACCAGCTTCAAAGAACCAAATAATGCAGACACATGCTTTGACAGTGAGATTGATGCTCCCTGTCAGTCATGATGAGTTCTCATTAGCGAGGCGGCAGATGCCAGTGTGGCATTCTACACGTTCACAATATTTAGGCTCCCTTTACGAAACACAGGCAATGTAAACTCTGTGACAACAATGACAGTATACGCCGACGACATGTCAGAGAGTCAAAACAGGTTTCAGGTGGGAAGTCATCATGCAGTAAAAGTGCAGCTAGTTTCAGATATTTAGCGTCATGTTGCTGCATTCGTGTCACATTAAAAAAAAAAGACATTTCCTCAGTATCATTAAGTGCTGTACGGTGCACTATAGCCTGTTTCACCTCATGCAGCAGGTCAAATCAATACTTTTGGCTGTAATCCATAACAACTTGTTTCTAGCGTTGTGTTCCTCACCCTGAGGGCATGATGGCATGTATCAGCAGGAAGTGATTTAGTGTTTTTGTGTGTGCGTGCTGATGTGTCTCTGTGTGTTTGTGTCTGTCAGAACTCACTCTAGTTCCTATTCAAAAAGGAAACGTGTTGGCTTAATATTTCTTTAGAATCTCCAATATCGCCCTGTCTTAACCTCAACATTTATTTTACTGTACATCCTCACACACAGCTTTCCCCAACTGCTCCAATACATTTATGAGCTGAAATTATTAGTCAATAAGCAACATTTGTCAAGCAAAAATGCCTAATGTTCTCTGGTTCCAGCTTTTCAAATGTGAGGATTTGCTGCTGTCTGTTTGTCATTGTAAAGTGATTATATTTCAGTTTCGTAGACTTAGTAGACAATAAATGGAGAATATATTTCATTGATAATGAGAATAACCATGGGTTGCAGCCTTATATATGTTAGATGGAATATATGGCATCTATATAATAGAATTTGTTGACTTTATTTCTGCACTTTTCAAACGAATCAACACAAACAGATACTTTATGAATCTGTGGTGCAAGGTTCAGGTTCAAGACAGTAATGAAAAATCACAGTTTACACGATATTAATACAGACGAATGTTGCTTATGTGATTTCCAAGTGCCACTGCTGCCAGTACATTTCCTGCATCGTTCATCCATTGATCCACACTGTGCGTAATGCGACAGTGAAGACGCCTGCACAGACCAACTCCCACATCAAAAGTCACTGAAGTTTTGACCCGTATTGTGATCTGGTGTCCGGGAAGCACGTCCTTCCTCTCAAGAGCAGGTTAGTGCCCTCTCTTCCTCCTCCAGTAATTAGTCACCACCCACATATTGACTGGCCCGCAGAGCCTCATTAATTACAATTACAACGCATAGAATAGACACAATTGATTTACTTTATCAATCACCCCCCCTCTTTAGACTTGAGCATGCGAAGCAACCATTGTGTCTGTGTATGTGCATTAAACTCGCGCAGTGATTTCCTTCCGATGTCTGAACGTTTGCCCATTTGTCCATTCACGACCAAAACGTAAACAAGCGAGGCGGCTTCCGCTCACCTTCCAAGTGTCGGGAATCACATCCACGATGTCATTTCACCGGTGGCTTCCTCGCCCCGCGCGCAACAGATTCCCAACGGTGCCGTTTGTCAGCAGAAAACGAACCGACAACAGTAATCGGCCGGTCCGGTTACCGGTAAACGCGCAGCCCCGCTTACATCCCCACACGTGAGCGGTCCTTCAGCCCACCGATCCCAAAATCCACTTTATGACAAACTCCTCGCGGCGGCTGATGAATGAATGGATTTCTGTCACAGAGAGAGATGAGTACGTCGACGTGTGGCTGTGTCCACTGTGAGAGGGAGCGCGTGCGAGACCCCCAGGGCCGTGCCAAGCTTTTTTTTAAAGGTCGAGAGCAAATCACAAATCAGCGAATGTTCCAACTGAAAATGGGAAAAAATCACAAATGTATAGTTTCATTAACTATACTAAATCATTTCCTAAAACAGCAGGGCAATGTAGTTTTTAGTAATCGTGATGCAAACAGAAGTAAATAGTGCATTTATTGTGGACTATTTTCATCAGTGGACAACTTTAATTTTAAAATGTACTTTACAAGTGTGCAGAAAAAAGCTCAGTTAACTTTTGGGTACAGTTTCCTTATGCAAATGCAACATAGCAATATTTATATTACTGACAAAAAAACCCGTAACTTTCAAAAAGTGTATGCATACTTAAATAGCTGAATTGCAAAAATCAAATATTGATAACAATGACACATTGCTTTCGTTTTGTGGTTCTTCAGAGAAAGAGATGTAAAGTTGATATCCATTAAGGAAGCCTTCTGTCTTATTTAGCTGCAACTGAAATCTCAGGTTACCATGTCACAGCAGGTGTGGGCTATTTCTGCAGTCATTAATTAGGCTGTACATGGGAAAATACACTTTTGTAAATATGTGCAAAACCTGTACAAAGAATATTTTTTATAAAATAACACAATAAACCTATTTTTTTATTTATTGAGAAAGTACAGGACAAAGGTCTGCTTCTGCTGTGGGTCATTTGATCTGGTCTCTACAGTCAGTATCTTTTAAGAAGACAGAATAAACATATTGATGCACCAGAATTAGGGAAATAGTTTTGACATTGGTCAAAATGTCATAACTCAACCCATGGATTGGATCCGTTGAAGCGGATCCGTCGCATTGATTCCACAGTGACACTAATTAAAATCACATTGGCCAGTTTGGCAAGCAAACGTTCCTCAGTCACAGGCATCTCCGCCCTGACAGCATTGTTTGCGTAGATTGTCGTGCAAAGCCATTTGGATTCCCTGGTGTCCCCGTGAGTGCTTTTGTCCACGTTTTTTTTGTCCAAATCCAGCAGCCCTCACCGTGGAGCCTGTGTTTCCATTACTTGCATGGAAAGACGGCATTTCCTTTTGGAAACAACTGTTGTGAAGCTGTTAAACAAGCGTGCAACAGGATTATACAGCATACCATGGCTATTACAACACACTCCTGTTCCTCCTGCCATTTCCTGTTGATGCTCAACTTTCTTCCACAGAATTGGACACATGGTTTATAAAGACGGGCGATGTGTTAGACTCACTTCCTGGACAAAACCTTCAAAACTGTCATTACAAAGCTGTCCCTGTCTTTATGACTGAGGAACACGTGTCATTTGCTCCCTATGCAGCCCTGTAACATGTATTAGACTTAGAATAAGCATGAATATAATGCAGATATAGTGGCAGAACTCATTTGCATATCACCTCTAAATAAAACAGACAAATATAAGAAGCAGCAGACGGGTTTAAATCCTTTCTCAGGCTTTTTTAAAAAATGACTTGAATACAAAACCTAATCCATAGTTATTTCAGAAGATAATACAGGTGGCAACACAATAATACCTGCTGTCTTTGTGTGCATATCCAGACAGTTACTTCTACTGTCTGGCATAGATGTGTCAGTAAACTTTCAGCCCAGTGATTGTCTTGTGTCTGTGACTAAGGGGAAAGGGGTTTAAATAAAAAACAGACTCATAGCAGCTGCGATCTTTGCAGCTGCTATGAGTCTGTTTTTTAAGTCATCAGTTTGTGAATGGCATAGGTGCTGGAAACTGCTCCAGGGATTAATTAATGGTGTTATTTTTTCTAAGGGATCCATTTTTAGCCAAATGCAAGTGTTAATTGTTTGGAGACTCCTTTTTAGTCCAATCACAAACACACAGCGTTCCCTATTAGCTTTTCAGTCCCTGGTCTGCAACTTTCACAGACGTCGAGACATTGATCAATTAAGCAAAGCATTACCGGAAGAAAGATAAAAAACTGTTGAGCTCAAATATCATCTTGTCCTCTTATCTGTCATCTAAATAAAATGACTGTAGGCTCCTAACTGACAGATTCTTTACTGGCTGTGGTTAAGCTGCCTGCAAGTATTACTCTCCACCACACAATTCTCAGACTGCTTGTGGCGTTACTGGCACCGTGTCTCAAAAAAAAAAAAAAACCCCTCTATCATCGCTTCTTAAATGAGACCAATCCTAGCAGGAATTCACTGCCAGAGACACTCGAGGATCTTCACTTATAGCACGACTGTACCTGAAGAGACAACCGTGACAGCTGTCACAATTCCCCCGATTCGCCACGCTTCAGCACACTGCTCGCAAACTTTTAGAAACTCAGCGGTGAACAATTGTTGGCTTTACAGAGGCTGGTACATCAGAAAGCAGCTTGTATTAAAAAAGGAGGCACGTACATGTAGATTCCTTATTCACCTTGAGAATTAGACCTCACGATAAAAGTTCAGGAAGAGAGAAAATGCCACAGTGGAGCACCTACTAAAATGACAACCTTATTTGTACTAACTTCTGCTATTTAAATAAAAGGAATCAATGTACTTCATCTGCATCAAGCTACAGCATAACCACAGATTTACATAAAGCATGTTAATAACACTAACACGCCTCTGAGTAATGACTTATTCTCCAAAAAGTTATCACTGACAAAAATTGCATCATGTTAAATTATCTCTAACTTTTACATTATTTATAGTCATGGCATCTGTGTGTGTGTGTGCCATAATTACTAGTTGAGTTGGGTTAAGTGCAGACAGCTAACAACTGTTCATTCCAGTTTTGACCACCAGCCTTAATAAGTGGCCAACCCCAGCTGTAGACTGGTCTTTAACTAATGGCTCAAAACAAGTGGGAGACAACAAAGGATCCAACTGTGCTGCAATGGCTCACAAATACCTGGAGCCACGATACACTTCACTCTGACCTGTACCTCTGTAAGTAAGTCGTGTAAAACAACACGCAGTGCACTGGATGGTAGGATCACAGAATGAATCTGTGCAAATAACACTATAAATATTTTACCATCCACTGTCACTGCCATGCAATGCTGGCACTGCATATGTACAATGCTAGTACTAAAAAAATGTTACATGAATTTTTTTATATGTAGTTACATATCAAACTGCAGCCAAGAGATGGTTAGCTTAGCTTAGCACATTGAAATTGTCTGAAACATAAACCCCCCATGAAGTACAAGTTCTTGATTTTACAGCTTTGTTTTTGTACGGATTTAACAAACACCTTTCATCAGAGCCAGGCTAGCTGTGCTAGGCACAATGCAGGGCAGAGCATACAACTGAAACCTTAACAAACATGCTGTCTCACTACCTTCAAGGCAGTCCAACAATGTGACAAATGCATGTAAGGTTTACATGCATTTGTCACATTGTTGGACTGCCTTGCAACTCATTGCAAGAGGCTAACAATAAAATAATGGCCATTTTGTTTTCATTAAGGCAGACATTGCCCAAAAGGGACTGGGTGTTAAAGAGTTTAAAGTGTGGACTACATTTTGTTGGAGACTTGTTGGGAAAATGTTAAGTTCTTCCAAACTTTGATTGTGCTGCTTGCCAAGTGGAGGAAGCAGCTGCTGCTTGCCCAGAAAACAATGCAGACACTGTAACTACCTTGTTTAGCTTTAAATGACAAAATATTCTCCCAATGTGTGTGTGTGTGTATGTGTATGTATACAGTGGGAGATTAAATGAATACACCAGTGTCTGTTCTCTCTTGTCTGCAAGAGTCTTCTTGTTTGCATGCAAGCAGGGGCAAGTTGAGATTCAATATTGTGTTTAATGATAGTCATCTCAGTCCACACATCATAAATACCTTCAATAGAACAGGAAGTCGCTCACCTAGCGACAAGCCACACTGCAAAAGTGAAATGTTTGTTCATTCATACGGAATGACAAGGAATAAAAGTGAAATAAAATTTTCTAAAAAAAACAACCTATATTTGCTTTTTCATCACTGGTTTAAAACTGATGTCATGACATCATGTTACATTCATGAGTGATATCACCTCCAGCTGATCTAATCCCTCTGCAAAATGCAGAAACAAAGAAGTCTGTAGTAAAGAGTGCATAGAGAAATACATCCATTGTATACTAATGCATATAAATCTATCAACAGGAGCAAATAGTTTTAAAAAGTTACCTTGATGTGAGGATAGTAAATCAGATAATCCATACTGTGGTAAACTATGAATCGCCTGATGAACCATCTCCATGTCTCCAGAGAAGAAGCTCCCTGAATGGGTTACAAAGTCCCAGCTGCCTGGGTTAATTTGAGGACGGGAGTTCCTGACTGAGGAGCCGCTCTGCCAGTTTTTTGGCCTAGCTGAGAATGAATGAGTGAGCACAGCTGAGAGGGTGTGAAAGAGAAAGGGAAGGAGGGGAGGGAGGGGAGGTTTGAAGAGGGGGTTGGGGAGTACACTCACTCACACTCACACACACACACACATAGATGCACATACCTCTCTTAAGCACTGTAAAGGGAACAATGGGCAGATCTTTCTGAAGGCATGGGTTTAAAAAGGCCACTGGTTTGATACAGCGCATGACCCCATAAGCAAACATGGGATGTCCCATTCACACTGCAGTGCTTTGTTAACATCTTCAACCACAAACAGTTTAGAGCATAATGATGTAACAATATTGACTTTTTGCATTAGGATTCAAGTAAACCTTACTATGAGTCCATATACAGCAGTATTACTATTAATGTTAATATCATCGCATAGATACTATGCTACATTATATTCTTTTGTTATTGTATTGTAATATTTAAAACTATCAAACAGTTTATGCCGACTTTAATAGTTAGTTGAAACTACGTCAAACACAGGCAAAGTAAGGACAATAGTGCTAAATCAAATAATTGGTCTTTCATTCACCTGACTGAAAATTAACTGACAGCTATTTCGATAATCGATTAATTAAGTCATTTATTTTTACTTCTTTTTGTCCCATGCCACTAGTTATTTACCAAAAGAACAACAATGGAAAAGAAGCTGGTCAACAACTACATAACAATAACAACAAAAAAGGGTCTTATGTTGTGACATGAACCGTAGGGACAGACAGGTGGAGGTGATGTCACTTGAGACAACGGTTAACAGACTCATTGATAATGAAGATGGTAGCGCTCCCAGATGACCATATACTACTACCATGTTCACGTTATGATGGCTGATTATGATATAAAACTGTCAGAAGACAGAACCATCAAAATTATACCAAATTATACAAAAAATATACTTGTACTCATTACAACTTTGCTGCACAGACTCCTGCTGTTTAGCTCCTCTCTCTCCGGCCACATCTTCCCATGTATCTATAATGGGCGTCCTGTTTCACATGACCCCCAGTAAGGTATCGATGGCTAATTCTCTTCCTGGTGTCACGGTGGTCCCTGCCTGTCAATAGGCATAATCTGAAGGCAGACACCACAACATTAGTCTCTACCTGGGTCCCCAAAGACATTGTCTGGTAGAGAACACAGACTCCATAGACTTGCTATGGCTATCCATTACCATCTGATGCTGAATGAGTAACAAAGTGAATAGGAGTGGGGAGGTCAAAGGGGACGAGGATTGTTTGGCTCTGCGGTCCCTCTACAGGCGCCCATGGGGAAGAAGGTAATCATGGCACCAAAAAAAAAATTGAGAATAATGGCCACATCAGCTCTAAATTCTCTGTATTCTTTGGCGATGAAAGGCAAATATGATACCTTGACTATTTGGGTTCTGGAGCCACAAGGTTAGCCACATCCGTGCAGCAAGTCTTTCCAATTTTTAAGTTAAAAAATATATTTCAGAACACAAAAACAAGTGATTCAGTCACTACACACTCTCTCCTGTGTTCTCACACAGATGAAAATGGAGTGAACTGCGGTGGTTAAAAGGCAGCTGTTGAGTAGTACGAGTGAGCAGAGCTTTAATGAGTTGTAGTGAGGACAGTCGGGGGAAGCAATGGGTCAGTCCGTTCACAGGGGTCACACGGCTGTCAAAAAGCCAAGTGTCTCTGTTCTGATTTCATGCCAACCAAATAAAGAGCTATGTCTGTGTGTCCTGCCAAGGCTGCTGTAAATATACTATTATGTAAGAGGAATCGATTTCAACTTTAGGAAAAGAAAACACGGCTCCGGCTTGACTTAAAGTCCAGAAGTTGTGTCGGTACATAAGTTGATGTGATCATTTTAAAGACTAAAGACTAATACAGAGATACAAGTGAGTTGACAGTGTCTGCTGGTGCTTTTTAAAAAGAGAATTACTTTATGATTTATCCCACTTACTGAAAACACAGCATTTTCATCTTCTTTTTCCACAGTACATCATGTGACGTGTTGGACTATATGCTGTATCTTAAGTGATTTCAGCAATGTTGGTGTTCATACTTTACTGAAATGGAAACTCATGGCAGCCTTCATTAAACAGAAAAGCTTAATTAAGCTTCCTAAAATAAACTATGTTTTGCTTTGGAAAATGGCTGTAAGGCGTGTAAAAAGATTTGTAGTGTTACAAATCATATGTAAACCCCCCCCCCAAAAAAAAACAGAATGATCCTTTAATATTTCACTTGCTTTGTGTTTAAAGCCAAAACTGACGATTGTAAATATAACATATATAAATATATAAATGACATTTATAGAAGCTCTCAGCCGTTAGTATGAAACCACAAACATTCTCTTCAGCCTATTTATTTCTGTGGTGACTCGCAGTTTAACGTGGGATTACTCCTAGTCTGATTTCAAACATCTTTAAACTATGCGTGACCACACTTTGAGGTTTGTTAAAATACCGAAATCCTTACGAGTGAACCATTAAGACCACTGACAGCTTCACTGACTACTGGCTGGGGGATTAATATCCCATTAAAACGTTAGGAGTGTTGAGTTTTGGTGAGGGCTGGAAGCTGTTGTCACTTGAACACTTGCACGCAATGCCGGGAGCCTGAAATCTGACATCAGTGATACACGAAGACTAAAACTTCACGGGAGCTTCTGGAAAGGTGCAGCACATACAGATCCAAGACAAAAAACCTCGAGCAGCTCAGCAGGACAGCTCTTTAACTTTAACCTGACACTTTTTTTAAAATGCACTTTAAATCTGGTATCATTTTTCACGTACAGCCAGACGCACTTTAAACCAACTGTTACGCTCTCTGTAAGGCTGCGATGTGTTTGACAGGATGAGGGTTTCTGTGTATGTGTGTCGTAATGTGCATGTAAGGCTGTGTGAAACATGCAGCTATCCTTGCGGTAATGTAAACATATCTCGCTGTGACAGATCACCCATTCGACAAGCGTATATCATGCACTCATGGCCGTGAGACTGTAAATCTGTACGGCCTGCATGCCAGGAATTCATACTTGGTCCAGCACTCTTACAAATGATCTCCCACAATGTTTGTCCAATATCTTAAATTTGTTTTGATTTAGATACAGGATGTTGTCACTGCTAACCCTAATATACACAGACACACAGCTGCAGATAAGGATGCTACTGCTAAACTGAGTCTCTGCAGGACAACATTTCACTATGAATTACTGTTGTTTTCTTCATGATAACATGTCATTCACCTCAGTCTGTGTCTTTGTTTACAAATGCCTTTATTGCTAAGACAAAGATGAAACATCCAATAACAATTATGTCGAAGGAATAGACGTAGACAAACATCCTGGCACTCTGAGAAGGGAGTGAACCTCGCTGTATTCACGCCAAAGAATGAAACAAGGAGTGGACTTGACAAAGTACCTGTTGCTCCACTCACTAATACCTTCTAATATCACCTTTCAGCACTGATGAAGGCTTCAGGGCAGATGCACACCTGCACTCCCCACAGCCAAAATTGGTAGGTTGAGTCAGCCTGGCCTTTGGGAAAGCCCTTTGAACTTTTCAGACAGGGTTATAGAAAAATAGAAAGGTTTATGGTGTGACTACTGGAGGCTTTCCCCATGAGAACCAAAGGGAACTAGCAACGAAGATGTGTGATCAAAAATGAGACAGAAATACCTTGAGCCTGGATTTGGTGAACAACTTTGACCAGAGAGATGCAGCAAAAAATGTGAAGAAAAAACTAATCCTGACACCTGGGCCTTAAGAAAAATGCTCCTCGTAATTCTTATTCGCCTGAAGTAATTTCGTTATGAAATGAATTGACTCTGGTTATGTGTCATAGAAGCATTAATCAATGTTTTCATTTGCTAGACTGCTTTAGGAGATTGAAGGGCCTGTCAGAGGTGAACATTATTGTGATAGAAGGTAGAGATCAATCTGACATTCATTAATCATCCTGTATGAGTCTGTCCCACCACTTCGTATTTCTACGTAGCGACTGATGAGGTGGAACATGGAATATCAACGACACCATTTTTGCTGCCGAAATAACGAATGTGTTCCCAGAGCAGAAGCATTCAGAGAACACACTCCAAAATAAACCCATGCTTGTGTCCATCTATGCCAGTTTGATGTGTGTTTCTGGACCCGTATCTATGTGAAGGCCTAAATCAGAAGGCATGCAGCGTAAAACTTCCTGTTGATTCACTGCCCAATTATTTGGACAGCCAATGAACAAGCTCTGGCAAGATAAGCGTGTTTTCATTTTGGCCATCGCAGCAGTCCTGTCTGCGTTGCCGCTCCACATCCTCGTTGTTTTCTCTGACAAAGCTGGCCAAAGCACTGTCGGCCCGAGGGGGCTGCAGTGCAGGGGGAGTGCAGGCGAGCTGGGTCAAAGAAAAAGACTGGTGGTGATCTAAGTGGAGAGACAGAGAAATGCTGACGATATCGTTGGCTCTTTGTGCGTTTGATAGTGCGTCGCTGAACTTCTGCTGATGTTGTTCGGTCAAGTTCTCCAGGTTCAAACCTGTGCTATAAATAAAGCTTCCATTAACTACAGTCACTGGTACTGAGTTACCCCACATGTACGTAGTATTTCTTTTAGTGTACAGTTGCTATGCAGTGCTACGTGTTATTGTTTAATTTATTTTTACCCATAGAAATCACTGTATATGGCGTTCATTCCCTAAAAAGCTAAGGAGTCTTTTGTAGGGCTGCAACTAACAATTATTTAGATTTTTGTTTGACATTCTTCACACTTTTCTGTTTTGGATTCGCACGACTATGCTATATTGGCTGATCTTGTTAGGTATGCCCATTCATCGGCCAGCCATTTAGTTTTTACCTGCTGCCCCAACAGGAAGTTGTTTTGATGTGCTTCCTATCTTAGCTTATCAATTTCAAAATAAATATTTATTGTTGTTTGTTTTATACCTTTACCAACAGTTTTTATCATTTGGTCTTTGAGTTCAACATATAAAACGCCTCTCTTTCTGTCTTTTCCCCCCTCTTTTTCCTGCTTAGCAGTTCTTGAAATCTCATTTCTGCCCCAACATTTCTTCTGCCTGCTTTCTCTCCCGTGTGTTGCTTCAGCTTTTTTGCATGAGAACGTCTTGACCAGGATGGATTTACAGGCAGGCAAGGAACCATGAATTCACAAGTGTGTTCTGTTATCTGCCTCAAGCAGCCAAGCAAAGTGAAATTTGACCCAGCTACGAGAAAGCTTTTTTGCAAAGCATGATTTTTCTTCCTCTGGCAAGATTTTTTAAAGCTACCTGTTACAACCACACCTGGGTACCGTTTAAACTACATGTGTGGTTTGAAGCTTATGTTATTATACCAGTTATTCTAAAGTCTCTGATGCTTAAATTATTTTCACACCATTTTAGTGGTGTTTACACTGAGTGCAATTTAAATGTATACAGTATTGCTTAATATTTACAAGATATTAGTGTATGTAGGAATTGCTAAACATTCTATTTAGTCTTGCTTTTCTTGGAGTTGAGAGAGTTTTCCTAATTCATATGTCATGATCAGTAGAGTCTAGTGCAGTGAAACACGAAAAAGTGAGCATTTACTGTTGGAGATGCTCTCTGTACTCTGCTAATGAGAAATGTCAATGTGGTTTGTATGCGTCATCTGTTTGGCTGACAACGGCAATGTGTTTCATTTCAGCAAACAGTTTTCAATCACATTAATTAACTAACGACGTTCTCTCCACATACTAACAATGAGGTAAAAGCTTTTCTCGAACACAATATAAGATACTCCATTGTCTTTGCTGTGGAAGTGTGAAAAGATACGGATTGCCTCTTTTTTATTTACTTTTCTGTCATTCTAATTTTGGAACGGTAATTAAGGGGGAACCCCTGCATCAAAGTGTGTTTACAGTTTTTGGGAATTACTACTGCATTGTGAATACAAATGTTGTATAAAACGTTTTGTGGCTCCAGAGGAAGCTACGTGGAATCTGAGAAACAAACTCAAGTGACAAGTGACCCAGGAGGCAGTATCTGTTGACTACAAGTTTGAAAATGAAAAAAATGTTGGGGGGGTAGCATTAGAAAGAGTGTAAGAGAGTAGAAAAAGTGTAGCATGCTCCTCATATCTACTTGAGGCTAGCAGCTCGAGGCTAGTAGCATAACACTCCTGAATCTCTGACAGAACAGTTGAGTTGCATTGTGGGTCATGCAGGCTCCAGGTTTTGATAAGGAAGAAGAATGTGTGGAATAAATATCTAATGTGTGGAAAAATAATCCAAGAGATGCATGGTCATTCCAGTCCTGTCAATACAGCGCCACAGAGCAAAGCGCTGCTATAAAAAGACATCACTGCATGTGATACTAAACATTTTGTCAGAAATAATAACCCCATTATTTAGAGAGCATGTTTGCAGATGTTATAGTGGACAAATACATAGAAAGCTGCGGCGGTGTCACCACAAAAGCAGGAAAATCAGAATTGCAAGCATCATAAACTGCTCATCTGAGATCACAGCTGCAATAAACATAAGCTATGAAGTGTGACACCCATTCGCTGACATGATGAATAGACAGCATATGGGAAAGACACTTACTCAATAAGAGCGGAGAACGATTTGCAACTCATCTGCCAGTCGCTTTGTGTCTTAGGTTTAAGACAAGTGAAGCTGAATCCTGAAATCCTTCCCTCAGTCGTAACTGAAACTTAAAACAGCGCAAAGTCTAATAATATCACTGCCATCGTAATGAAACGCTCCAAACCAGATGCAAACACGTTAGTATTCATTACTGTTATGTAAAGAGACAGACCTGGGTTGGAGTTAAGATCCATGGGGTGCAGAGGAAGACGTGCACCCTTCTCAGCTGGAGGTTGAGGGAGCAAAAGCCACGCTGTCGCTGCTGACCGCCGGCCCCCCAGTGCCACTTCTTCATCTGTTCTTGTTCTGTGCCACAGATAGATTTATCTCCTTCTGTTTCTGCTAAAACACGCTCCACTACGCTTCCTACTGTCCTTCCTACTCTCCCCCTCCTTCCTTTGCTTCTTGCTGTCCTCCACCACATATAACTCTTTCGCCTAAAACTTCATTTTTCAAGTCAAAGGTGGGGCAATGTGACACACCAATCAGCAGCACTTAGGCAAGGTCAGGCTAAGGCTAGTCTGTCTGCCTCTCAGGAAGCCTTTCCTCAACATACATTTCTGTCACAGGAGCTGAAAGAGCACAGGAAGCATATTTCTAAGACAAACACGAAAGAAGTGTAGGAGAGAACGGCCGTATGAAAGCGAGTGAGACAGCAAGCCGAAAGCAAGATGGTGTGTCTGCTCGTCTCTGAAGGAAGTGAGAGGGGTGGGGTGGGAGCTGGTGGTGGTGTTGGTGAAGGGGGAGGGGGTGCGTCGTAAATTGAGCAGCCCTCCCCAAAGTGGGGACCTGTAAATCTGACGAACGAAGTGTGGGCACTCGGCCAAATGACTCATCCACAGTGCTCTATAAATACAGCCATGCGGGGTCGGCGAGGCTGCTGCTACTGGTGGCCAAGAAACCTTGAGGCCTGGGGTTTCTCCCTCTTGGAGGAAGGTCTTTAATAGCCTCCTTATCGTTTTTCAATCTCACCCAGACTTAAAGGCGAGCCACACAACATTGGCTTCCATTAAATGGCAGAGAGCAGCCCCTTTGGACCTGGGCTTGGAGGGTGATTAAATTTAAGGCCGACACGACCTGTTGCATTTAACTCAGAGGGAGAAAAGAAATGTGTAGTGGGGAGACATCTAAATATTTATCCAGACAGAAACCAGTTTACATACCATTGGTCTGAACATTCAAGTCAAGTGTCCCCATCAGACAAACATACTGTAGTAGATTTCACTGAAGGCCAAAATGTGGCCTCGCTGAGACCTGGCCAACCCGATACATGTGGGAGCAGGGGTTGTGGACCGGGGTTAGAGTGGTGGGCCGGAGGAGATTGCTATGTGGCAAGTCAAATACCAATCCCCTCAATAAGGGTAAGCATCTGAGCTTCCTCTCCTGTCCCTCTCTTTGGCCTGAGACGTGGTTTGTTTGCAGGCCTCATTGCATTTCCTCTCTCTGCTGCAGACTCATAGACAAAGGGATGACAACACACGGACGCAGGAAAAGATGAAGAAGGTCTTGAATTGTATTACTAGAGCATAGATGAAAATGAGGCAGATATTTACTATCTACCACATACAAAAGGTATGCAGCTTATTGTTTGGACACGCTGTATATCCCTCACGTACCTTTTTGAATCAACATTCAACACCTCATCATATGAGAGTGTGTGTCTGGCTGAGATGTGGAAGAATGTATGCATGGGTTTTGTTCAAATGCGTCTCATTCTCTGTCCTTGACGTACTATTGGTTGCCTTTCACAGCTCAGATACAAAACCATTTACCATCACAAGCTGCTACTTTATCATCTTTTCATTATCTGACAGCTTTTTTAGGAGCTAATGGAGGATGTACCATTAAGTGAAACACCTCTCCTGTGAACTATAAAAAGTGTAGCAGGCAACATTGCATGTCCACTCATCCTACACGCTATCCTCTTATGCTGCTATTGCAGCTGCCTTTTCCCATTTAGTGGTTGATCAATCATGGCTTTATGAAAAATGGGCGTCATCATTCACTGTGCAGTTCGAGCCATTATGTGAGCTGCCACTGGCTATGGTCCCGTCACTAAAATACATAAATTGCTCATTGTGTTGTTACAGAGAACCACAAGACAACTGTAACCCCTGATCAGATTGCTGTTAAAGACTGACAACATATCAAACCATCAAACAAACAAACTGTTTGGTTAACTGTCAAATCCTATGCATTCACTTAGTGTCACTTTTGTTTTGCCCTCCTGTTATTATTCCAACGGTCACATGACTAGTGAAGATAGCAAGAGGTGCCCGTAGGTTGGTTTTCATTAGCCTTGCTAGGAAGTAGCTGTAGTGACTTCCTGGGGGTCACCACTGGTTGCCTAGCAACTTCTGTGACAAGAAAACTCCAGGAAGTTGCTGTGCTCATTCATGAAATAGTCCAGTACACAATCTCCCTGTAAAACAGCAACTGTCACCAGTCTTTATGCTAAGATAAGCTAAGCTAAGCTAATTGACAACATATCTAACACACGGACATGACAGTAGTATCAATCTTCTCATCGAACCAAAATGTTTACCTAATTCATTTCAATGCACTAAATAAGTTCATCTTTTGATTTTAGCCTCACTCCTGTGCTTCCTCCCTTATGGGCAGTTTTTCCTCCCTCAGCTTGATGTGACAGTCCATCTCTTTTCTTAACAAACCACTGCTTCAGACTTAGAGATGTTATCCATCACACTCAGCATGTTCCCCTTTACAGTGAAATTAATCATTTGATAACCGTAAAAAGGTATTTTCTACAAACAGCAGAGTACCTACTGTCTAAACTAAACACTCTCCAGACCTTCTGCCTTAATGAGCAGTCTGTGAAAATCCCACACAGAAGGGAGGCATCCTTGGCAGAGTCCAATGCCCCCTATAGCAGACCTGATCATTATAAGAATCTCTGAGTGTACAATAGCTGAACAGATTGCTGCTGCAGCTCTGGCAGCTCAGACTCCCACAGCGCCTCCTGCAAGATACTTTGGGAAACCTGGTCAGTGACCTTTTCCTAATCCACAAAAAGCCACATGCATTCAGGCTTAGCATACTCCAACCCTTTCATCGATCTGTGAGAGGATAAAAAGATGTTGCCTCTGCTCGGAAAACAAACAGGAGTCTGCATTGTTACTTTTAAATCCATTTGACAGTCAGCCAGAGTTTCCTTTCCGGCACCTTGTCACAGGCTTTCAGAGGAAGGGAGTTTGAGTTGTCTGCGATCTGTTGGAGCACACAATGTCCACAATTTTCTGCTTTCAACATCTGCAAATACAGTCCAACGGAGCTGCTCCTAATTCTATGTGGCACTGAAGAGACTTTTCAATCACCACACTCCAACAATATCTGGACAGATTTGATCCATGCCCACTGCCTTGACATTTATGAGTTTTCTGACTATCTCGGCAACCTCTTCCAAAAAAACCTCCTCAGACAGACCTCCCTTTTCTCCAGAATAAAGGATGTATCCACTGGGTTTTCTTTCTCAAACTGCTTCTTACACCTTCCAACTATTTCCCCAGTCAATGTCAGCATTTCCCTGCCTCTGCAAAGGCACACTAAGCAATGTCCTGCTACTGCCTTCTGGGATACTGAGTGGTTTTCCAGAATAATAACGCTGGTCTGGCCACTTCCAGGACAGAGGCATTTTAATTGGAAGAATGGTGGTAGACATTTTGGTTGGCATCCAGCTCTGTGTTTTCAAATTTAATTGTTTGGTTTTAATAATATGTGTGAAGTGTGGATACAAGCTGTTGATCACTTGTGCTGCTTGACATGTGTGTACCAAATATCAATGGCAGTCCATAGTTGTTGAGCCATTTTTAACCTCAAAAATGTCAGGGGATGGCCAAAGTCATTGGGATTCATTGTCTCAAACACAAACATCCTCCCATGAGATCCTTCCTGGGGGAAATGTCACCAATGAAGCCAGTGAGTGGCTCACTGTTTTCAATGTCGAGTGTTGCATCAGAGGCTGAAACTATTTACTCATTGGATTATTGGTTTAGAATATTAAGGAACATAAAACTGTGTGGTATCATGAACTAATTTAATAGGAAAAAGCTATTTTCTCACTTCATGCTGCCAGAACATTGATATCCATTGCTTGTGTCTGTCTGAGGTGGCCCTCTGTCCCTTTGTAATGCTGAGTGCTTGGGGTCCTATATTTAGATATGAAGAGAACAACAACAAGGGATGTGAATCTCAGAAGCCCCATATGAGAAATGTCAACAGAGAAATGTGCCAGACCACAACTCCTCCAGAAGGTCGTTTGCCGCTGTGTGACAAACAGCTGGTTATTGACTTCATATGCACACTGGGAAAACATGGATGTGCGTAAACATTTCGACACACATGCGCTCAAACCCACCCACACACATACTGAGAAAGAGAGAGAGAGAAAGAGGATAGAGAAGTTCAGTTTCTGACCTTTTTAAAAATGTCATATTACAAAGCGAATTCTTGAGAGAGAAAGGGCACTGACAACACCCCCCAGGCTCCGACCGAACAGACTATATAGATAGTCGACGCTTTTATATGCAAAGCAGAACCGTGTCAATCATGCTTCTCTGGGCTTCATCACTTTACCACAGTAATATCCATAAAATCATTTCCGTTGCTTTCCCTCTTAATTCATACCCTTACTCATACTGTTGCTCTATTCCTCCTGGATTTATGATGCATTAGGAGCTGTGTGGGCACTTTACATCCAACTGCTAATTAAATCAATATATCCAAACATGTCCTGTGTGTCAGATTAAGTAGATGAAACTTGTGTATGGATTAATATACTGTATTTTGTAGCTGTGACAGTAGGTGGTGTTAGTGTATGTGTGTTGGGTGGTGTAATTCATTATACCTGGGTTAGGCTTTCTTCCTGGGCTCCTTGGGGTTTAATAGCTTAGTCTACTGTGAAATTACATTTAGGCCTAAATGCTTAAAATGTAATGAAATATATATATATATATATATATATTTACATTTTGTATGTATCTATAATATTTTTGCTTATATATTATTCTATATTATTTTTCCTATATTTGTGTTTTATTTGTGTATTATTACCTTTATCATCTTTCTTTTCCTTGACACGTGATGCTGATCATGTATATTGTACGGCCACACCTTTTCCTTTGAAATTTGCTCTATGTGAACTATTTCTATGCAAGTGTTTGAATTGTATGCACATGATCTGTCTGAACTATGGCTATGCTGCTCTTTATTCTACTGTTTCATCCTATCTCTGTTTTATATTGTCTTGTGTTTCTTTTATGTCTTATGCAAAGTGCTTTGAATTGCCTTGTTTTCAAAGGTGCTATACAGATAAACTTGCCTTGATCATGTTTAAAAGACCCTGGAGCTGTGACATGCCTGCACACTGAGGAAGGTATTAACCAAAATGCTTGTGCTTGTTACTCCCTCTGCATTGTAAATGAATGAACACAATGAATAGGAAGTGAAAGACTTGAAACCCCGTGATTTTGTGCGCGAACCAGTTGCTTCTCTTTGAAGCATGCCTCGAAATAGAAATGAAGCAGTGAGCCTGTTATGGGATTAAAATAGCCCCCAGTCTTTCAGACACCCCATAAACACTATTAAAATATGTGCGCAGTAGAGCTACAGATAATATGAGATGATAAAAATGGATTATAGTAGTTCAACCAACCCTCTGAAATAAACATGATTACAGTATAGTTAAAGCTGCAGGGGTGGTCATTGAACCGTTCTTTATAGAAAGGGGCACACACATATACACACATACAGCCAATGCCAGCACCAGAAGTAATGCATGACTAATGTGACATGGGGGCCTATTTGAAAACCACCTCTATACATACTGACACTAAAATGTCAGCACCACGAATTAATATGCTTTCTTAATTGCTCTGCTGGGGCTTACTTCACCTTAAACACTGATGCCTGGAGGGTAATATTCTCAGCCTGCCATATTTATTACCCTCCACGAACAAGTGGAATAGTTGTTTGGGTTATTAAAGCTCCCCACTGCTGGCTTGGGCTTTTTTTTAAATTTTTTATTCATGCACCCATCATTCCTTCATCAACTTTAGGTGCTTATAGCCAACATGCCGGCTTATAAGTAACCCCTGGCTTCCTCATAATGAACAGTACAGTGGTCTGTGGTCTTATAATTACATGTCTGTCTTCAATCTCCAATAGCAATCATTCATTACTGTTTAATAAGAAGTCTGACCCTGTAGGTTTAGGTAAGATTAGCATGTTATCCTGATAAAGCACATTCCTGGACTGATCACGCAACGACAGTTTGTATTCAGTTTTCTTATTACTCAGAATAATAATGATAAGAAGAATCTTTAAATAATTTTTAAACATCCCTTCTCGTCACGTCTGACTCGCCTGCCCACTCATATGAACGTTGTGATTATCATAACTCAGTCACACAGTAATAAGACATTCACCTTAGTGACTTATGAAACTCATAAGTCATTGCAAAGGTCACCAAGGTGGCTACGTATTGCTACCCATCAGGCATACATCTCAAACAAACAGTCAAAGGATCACGATGGAACATTAATCACAGACGTACTAAATCAAAATATTTTAAGAAAAAATGAATTTACATATGAAAGTTATTAAATATCATCACTGACGAGATTTGTGCTGGTGGCAAAGTAATAATAAAACCAGACTGCAGAGATCTTCAATAAACGATCAATGTGTGACGCATTTTTACAGTTCACTAACTAGCTTTTTTTTCTGGAGCTCTCAACTGCATCTCACAGTCTTCAACAGCCGATAGAGTTTGCTCATATTACCAATCATGTCACCACAACCGATTTAAACCACTCAGTAACTCTGTTGTTTTCTAAATGAAAGGATTGGATTTGAGGATTTGAGGATTTTCCTCAGTATTGTAATGACTTAGAAATCCACATGGGGGCACTATCGCCTTTATTTAGACTGGGGCTCTGAGACTTCCTCCTCCTTTCTACCTTCACTACAGCACTATGTTAACTCCCACTTAAAATGAGGAAATGCCTACAGATTACTTTATTTTATACAATATAGACAAATATACAATTTTATAGTGGTAGAAGAGGAAACTGTATTTTTCAGGTAAGTATTGTTGACCCAGGCATTGCTCTGTAAACAGGATTTATGCTTGAGGCCATCCACCTGCTCATGGACACATGATCCCAAGGTCTTTTAATGAATGAAGGGATGGTGGCCTTTGAAGATGAGCAGGGAAATATTCCCATAATTCAGCAGCGGTGACTTCCTGTGGCCTGACCAGCTACTACAACCAGACTACCAAGAGAAACAGAGAGAAAGAGAGAGAGAGAAAGAGAGAGAGGGAGAGGGAGCAAAAGACTGAGCCCAGGGCAAAGAGAGAGAGAGAGAGAGAGAGAGAGAGAGAGAGAGAGAGAGAGAGAGAGAGAGAGAGACATACTGAACTTATACTGGAGCCAAAGCTCTGTCTTTATTAGAGCTTGGGGATAGAGGAGCACACTGTTTCTCCATCAAAAACACAACAGGGAGTGTTTCCTGTGTTGATTCTTGTTTTATAGGAATAGGATAATTAATCACAGTTGGACCACGGGGAGTGACATTTAGCTACAGGTATTCATGCAACTGACAGGTAAAATCATACTTTGCAATAGGCAGGCTCTGCTGGCTCACTGTATTGCAGTCTAAATACCCAGATCCCCTGTGCTCAGAACTATGTTAAAGCACACAGCTGTATTCAGATTATACCTGACATTCTTGGGAGGATTCAACAACATCAGATAAAAATGCACACTGATCCTGAGCGGCAGGATGTTCTGATATGTATTCCAGATATATGGACTGACAGAAATACAGTTTTTTAAGTCTGTCAGTGCTGCCTGTGTAGGAGAGATACTGTTAAGAAGCTACTTTTCCTGTGATCCCTTAGGAAGTACCAGAATTTAGAATAGTTTGCAGGTGCGTCCAAATATGGCTTCACAGAAAATGTCATAATGTAATGTGTCATAAAAACCTTTAAAAAATGTATGTTTAATGCCAGAAAGAAAATTTCAGACAGCTGTTTTCATGTATTTTTTGCTGTTATTCCTCTTCCCTTTTGGCTCAGGCCCATGTGTGCTTGCACATGTTGTAACGTGTAAGTGTGTTGGAAGACGTCACTGGCTTAAAGCAAAACAAAAGCCCCATTGTGTCTGTAGCTACGTAGTAAAAATAAAGACATAACCACGATTCTAGTCTAAATATTGTTAGCCATGTGGTGAATCTGCTTCATAAGCCCCCTCTCGTCCTCAGCTACTCCATCTGCAGGTTTAACACGCGTCATCCAGATGTGGACGCGCACAGCCAAAGAGACAAAGACAAGAGAGATGAGAACAAGAACAGAAAAAGCATCAGAGCAAGCGCAGCAGTGGTGAGTAAAAGCTGCAGAGATGTTCTCTGAACTATTTTGCACCTTTTTCAAGGCACAGAGTGACTCAGTAAAACTTTCCAGAAAAGCTAAAAATACAGTGTGTTAATCTCCCTCTCCTTACATATGTCCTGAAGTGGCCCGTGTTCAGACCTCACCACCACCCTTGCAAGACAACGGACATCTCTGTACAACTCTGACTTCCACTGCCCCCCCCCCCCCCATCACTACCCGTCGGTCTATCTGCCAGAGGCTGTCCATGTGTTGCATTCAAACTGCAGGGCCCCATTTAGACCAGTGGAATATATGTGTTGCATTTTCCTTTCATTTGCTCTCTCTGCTTCTCTTAGACTTCTTTATTTGCTGTTTCATAACAAGCCATGTTCTTGTTTTCCATCTGTATGAGGACATAGTGGATGTTGCAGAATGAAGTCAACAGTTCAGTAGCATTAGTGGTACTTAATTCTACTCCTACAAAGAATGCTGAATCTCTCTTCAAGTCTGCTGAGCCCTGATGTGTAACAACCCAGGAGGCCCTTTTAGTCACATTCTAATCCAATGTTTTGGTCTGTGAGTAATGTTACAGCATCTGACATACGGGGCCATAACAAGCCCAGTCTTTGAAAGTTTGCAGAAGAAAGTTTACTGCAGACATTGTGGCCAGTGGAGTGAAGTGTGAAGCCTATGCGTGTCAACCAGAGAAATATGTGTGAATAAACCCTGTGTACTGGAACTACACAACAACACTAAGAACAGTGCTTGGTAGATATGACATTTTGTGAAACAGGCTTAGTTACATTCTTGCAGAGTGTTAGATGACAATATTGCTACCATATATTTTGCTACTGATATTTTTGATATGAGACTATCTGATTAAAAAAAGGTTGTTTTTATCAATCTGTTAAACACTAAGCTACAGCCAGCAGCAGGCTAGTTTAACTTAGCATAACACTTATAAATCCAAACACTTCATTTTTTGTACAGATTACACAATGAGATGTAATGATACAATGAGATCCCATTCTATTAGTATAGGCATACGATGTAAAAGGATTCAAGTTTTCCAACTCAAACTGAAGTTTCTATTTTTCTAAATAAAAGTCTAAATCCTCGATATGTCTATGCTATAAGAGCATTTTATTCGAAAAAAGAAAGACACACAACACATGGCAACTGGATAAGGACAAAAAGATGAAAATGTTACATATACAACAATGAAGCCTCATCAGTCAATGATAACCTTGGTTTAAAAAAAACTCAAATCTGAAGGTGAAGTCATTAATTACTTTGGGCATCCTACTGCTAACTGCCACTGAATTTTGAACTTGAACACACCACAAAGATTTCAGGATGCAAGTTTTTAAGAAAATATGAATGAACTAATATATTATTGTATCTCATATTCCTAATCTGTCACCGTGAAACCTACAAAAAAATAAAAGACGTAAAAAGTTTAAAACTGCATTATGTGGTGCCATATGATGTTAATTCAATTAAATTTTTAATTATATAGCGCCATATCATAACAAAGTTATCTCAGGGCACTCTATCGCATGGAGCCGGTCGAGACCGACTTCCACACACACAAAGACCCAACAATCCCACCATGAGCAGCACTAGGCGACAATGGCAAGGAAAACTCCCTTTTAACAGGTAGAAACCTCGAGCAGAACCAGGCTCTAGGTGGGCGGTCATCTGCCTCGACCGTGTGGGTTGAAAAAGGAGGGTGGGGGGGGGCAGGAGAATGTTAACATACGATTTACAGGAACTGTGTTAAATAGTATCCTGTGACCTCAAAGTAAGGCAGTACTGAAACAATGACGTGAGCTGCTTAACATTGTTGAAACTATTCTCTGACAGATATTTGACCACAGTCCCTTAGTGCCACAAAAGACACAACAAACTGTGCCGTGAAAGCCTCCATATCCGACATAGATAACCAAGATACTCCAACAGATGAAAAAGGTGAGTTACGTGGAATATGGCAGCTGGGAACAGCACCTGGTGTATTGTGGAAATTATGTTATGACTGCTATTGCAGGTAGAGGAAATTCTATAATTGGAATTCAAACGTCCTCTCCCCCTTCTCAACTGTTATATGTAATAATATGTAAGCATATACCGCAGCACTTGGACAGGGGGATCTGAAACTGAGACTGAAAGGGGGCACAATGAGTCAGTGAGGTATGTGATTCATTTTTTTTGCATAGTGCATAGGAAAAAGACTGACACTACCTGGCAACTTGGCACAGATCAGAGCTCACATTCAGAAGTGGCTTCAGCAATTGAAAATATTTCGCCACCATCATCTTTCCAGAGAAGAGTTGGCTAAAATGAATCCCAATGCTGGAGGTATCTGTCCTCGATGTCACCAATCCTCTGCAACTTTAAACAGTGTGTTCTGGTCAGACAAGTATTGCTGGGTGTGGGACTTCAACTGTTTGAATCTCACGGCTCCATCAACAGTATAAAAATACCATTCTAAAATTAGATAGAACTTATGTTTTGTGGGTATTTTTCAGCATAAGTTCATGGCAAATGAAAAAGAGAAGTGAAAATATAAAGTTTTGTTTTTGAAACGTCCCTTTTGTTCCTATTCTACCAGACAAATAAGATAAATAAGACAAATAATAATATACAAAACTTTTCCAGAAATTCAAAAGCATAGCTGATTATTTGATCACTTTTTAGATGCATATGGATGATGTCAGTCATATATGGTGTTAGAGATTGAGATACTGCAGTTAATGTGTTATAAGTTATATGTGCTGTCAAAATGCCTTTGAGGAAGATCACTTGATCACGCACTATAAGATGATCAAATAGCACCAAAAATAGCATTAAACATTCTCTTATTTCTAATCCTTATGGACACAAGTAAAAAAAAAATGCTGATACATCAAAATGTAGTATGCCACGGCATAGGCAGACAACCATGTAGAAAAACAGTGCGTAAACTACACTGTTGTTTTGTCTCTCTCATAACACAACCACCTCCAACCATGAGAACTATTAATCACCAGTTGACAAGTTGACTTTGCTTCATTTCAATGTGAATTTGGAAGGACTGCAGTGAAAAGTAGCAACAAAAAATGCATGAAATTATCTCCACAGGGAACTGTTCATTCTGATCTGATGTGGAAACTATTAGATAACCAGCAAGGTCATTAGCACCCAAAAACAAAAACATCATGGAGAGTATTTTTAACCGTGACACACCTGGACTTTTCATCTGTCAGTTCTGGCCAACTGCCCGAATTACTTGTTTAATTCTGGCTCATTTTGGACAGCCTTAATTGACGTTTTAGTGACAAATGTTGGGATGAACTTGCACCATAATCTGAATGGTCACATTGCTTTGCTTTGTTTGTTCGTGTCCCCTGGGAGCCTCAAAAGACGTGAGAAAATGTCTAGAAAATTACATTTTGGTTTCCTCTGAGAGAATCTGTAGTGGATACACACCAGGGAAAAGATGCAGATAAATAAAGGAGTTGTTGCATACATCCGGTGTTTTCTACAGGGTTTTACTGGATCGACTGGTGCTGCTGATGCACTCTGCTACTGTATCTTTTAACAGCTGTCTCTGTTTCCCCAGAGTGCATGTGTGTTTTAAATATCTATTCCATAGACTCACATTCCTGGCGTTGCTCCGCCTGGGAAAAAATCCCACTATTCCTTTGTGTTGTATCCGACCATGTTTCCATACAATCTTCTGTTCGTCTCTGAGTTTCTGAGTCTCTGAGTACACGTGTGTGGTCAGTGGTTTACAATAAATCAGCTTTTGAGACAAGTTTCTGAACTCTAAACTAAAGGAATAGTTTGCAGAGTTAGATGAGATGATCGACACCTCTCTCATGTGTACGCTAAATATGAAGCTACAGCCAGCAGGAGATTAGCTTAGCTTAACACAAAGCTGAATGGCAACACATTTTAAAAAGGTTAAAAAAAAGAAATACAAAAACCTTTGTTTTCACTGTGAAGTTGCTAGGCAATCGACATAGATTATGTGTGTAGTTACCTTGTGTATATTATTCAAACAAATAGCTTTAGCCTTTAGTCTTTGTGCTTTCTGGCAGAGGGTAAGTTGAGGACATTGATACCACTCTCATATCTATAAGCTATAGCCAGCAGCTGGTTAGCTTAGCATAAAGACAAGAAACAGTTGTTGTTTTTACCTTTGTACAAACCCAGGCTAGCTATTTCCCTCTGCTTTCAAGTTTAAAAAAAAATAAGCTAAGCTTACACGCTGACTAAAGCTTAATATTTAGTATGCAGATATGAAAGTATGAATCTTCTCATCCAACTCACTTCATGAATGTGAATGAGCACATTTCCAACCAAAACTATTCATTTAAAGATAAATTAGAAAAGCTTTGTGTCACAAAAATGGCAAATTTCAACTACAGTTCATCTGTCAAGTCTCTTCATGAGAGACAAAACAAAAGGTTCCTAATATAACACAAAGTTAGAGTGCTAAAACTGGAACGTTAGAGAGAAAGAATGTTGTAAGATTTCAGTGATCCCAATATAAAAAAAATATCACTTCCCTTTCTCTTCTCTTCACAATGAAGTCCCCCCTGCCATAGAAAGCCATATCTATAGAATTAATAAATGGAAAAAAGACTTCCCCAAATGAATTTGCTGCAAACAAAAGTGATCAAAACCGTATGTTTCTGTTCCTGCCTGTGCTTTAGTAAACACTGCTAATATATGCATGACTGCATAATTTTGTCCGCAGTAAAGGTAAAAAGTGATTAAATTGCTTTTATCTCTTCCTACCTGGAATGACCTCGAAGAGAAATTTCCCCCCATCATCGCTGCTGGTTGGATGCTCTGTAACTTTGTTTCCAGGTAAGAAAATGGTTCCCTGTGGGCAAAAAGAGAATTTTGGTTAAAACATTCAGGACTAAATGTTAGTTTTGTTAGTAAATGTTAAGTAAGAAATATTTATCTTGAATGGATACATCAAAATACTTTATTATCACTGTACGTATGTTACAGATTCTACATGTTCTCATGTTTTTTTTATATGTCTAACATAAAGATCGGTTAACTTTTGTGATAAGTGATGTTTCATGTTAAAATTGCACTTGCACCACATGACCCACATTTGATTCGTATATGCATTAAAATATTTTTAACATGTAACTGCACATTTCCCTTTGCACAACATTTTCAGCTGTTCTCTTGCAACAGCAGCACTCCTGAGCTCAGCAGCACAGGGAAAATATATGTTAAAAACGATGACATGTTTGTCAAAGGATTTTGCATTGTCATCTGTATCAACATCTCTGCCCGGCTAAGAAGGTGGCGTACAGGTCCCCGGGGGCGGGTCTGGATGATGGAGCTGAGCTGTTATAAAATGTGGCAAAGTGGCAGCATTATAGAGGATCACCATCTCTCTGGCTCAGCTCTGTCCACAATGATACATCATCTGTGTGACACCAAAGGCCAGAGACACTCTGCTTTAAATAGCAGGAGCATCAGCATGATCCTTTTCCACAGTCAACCTCCCAACAACCTTACTGCCAGATCTTTGTATCTGACACACCCACTGACTGGACCAGACATCCCATTACCAATGATAACGCAGGATGTTGAAATATTCACCTCTAACATTGTTGGACTCAGAAGGGTCACGGTGTGTGCTAATAAACATTATGCCTATAGAACACATGATCACCTTATGAAACATGATATGTTGTTATTGATTAAACTACTAGCGAGACATAAAGCAGTTGCAGTTGCAGCATTAAAATACATGTTGTATTACTGCATCAGTAATAATCCAATGAATATATTATTCTGATAGGTGCCATTCAGCTGCCTAATTAGTACTTCTACTTTTTGCCAATAATACTTCTGTGCCTTTATTTAACTAAAATGATGAATGTTGTGGTATTGCTGCCTTTTAGAGGTACAATGAATTAATAAATAATTAAAACAATTCATAGGAAATGATTCGGCTTCAATTTGACAATGAATCAATTGTTTAATGCTGTTATTTAAGGAAAATGCCAGAACATGCATTGATTCCAACTGCCCCATTGTGAGTTTTTGGTTGTTCCCTAGTATTCTATGATTGCACACTGAATACCAATTTACATTTGAATGTGCCATGTTTGGCTTCTGGAAATTGTGATGGTCATTTTTCACTGTTTTCTGACAGTTTATTGGCCAAACGAAAATGACGATGATTGGTTGAAAAAATAACTGCCGGATTGATGGATATTTAAACTAATCATTAGTTGCAACCCTCCTGAAGTAAAGGGTCTTAGTGTTAGTGACATGTTTTCAATTGTATACACCGCACACTCAGCAATTTGATAACCTTACCAAGTGCTTGCACGTGTTAATCCTATGAAAATGACAAAGTAGTTACTTAGTTCACTTACTCTTCTCCTAATTAGGGTGACTATAAAAAAGGATAACAACACAACCAGCTGCAGGTTGACCCCTTATGCATTCAAACAGTGACTTTTCACTTGATTAACAACTCAGACCTTAGTGCCACAGTGCAGCATCTGACAATCATTAGAGTGCCCTCTATCTGGGTTAAAGTTAATGTGGACAAGATGTGCATTGGTGACAGCATCAGTATTAAGGACCCACACACATTAACAGGATCTGAGGGGAATCAGTTTCCTTCCTGCTGAGAAAGAGAGCTCTTTAATGAGCCATAACTGTGATAACCAGGAAGTGGGAAGCCTACCTGAGGCCCCAGATGAAATGCTTTTAAAGGGGGTTATAAGCATGGGACAGGCACGCTCCAAAGTGGAGGAATGAGGGAGAGAAAGAACTTGTTTGATGCTGTTTTCAGGAAGAGAATCTGCTCAGCTTCAGTATCTTGGGATTAAAAGCTTCTTTGAGAACTTTTTTTCAGTGAACACAGATCTTTTTGTCATGCACATGGTACTGATTCCAAAGAAACAGACGATGACTTAAATGAATCGTGTGTGGGTGAGACAGACTTCATAAATGTGTGCTGTGTGCTGTTTTGAACTGTATATATTCTTTAAAAAGAAGAAAAGAACACTTGTAGTCCCTCTGTACTGTAAAACCACAAAACCCCTGATATTCCTCTCCTCTGTTTCTAAGCCACAGCCACACTTTCCAAGCTGACATCCTCCCTGGTGGGCTGTTGTTTGCTGCAGACAAACCCTACCACAGACAGAGCAATATTTACCAAGCAAAGAGTACCGTAGCTCGACCCAACCCGACAGGGCAAAAACCCCAACCTATTTCGTGGTGTTTTCTGCATTTTTATACTATCGTTAACTAGGATGAGGTCATTTTTTTAGAAACAGTGTAATGACACAAACCCAATTATCTTTTGTTCTCCACCAAAAAAGCTACACACACATATGGGAAATAAAAGTCTCAGAGAAATCTGTTTGAGAAAAGCGATAGCAGGAGGCTCAGGCTTGCAAGCAGCCGCCCAGCCTGTCAGGGGGCCTTTTCTGAGGCTGTGTTTAACAGTGTGTTCCAAATGAAATACAATTTTAAATGAAATTTGTTTTCTCATATTGCAAGCAAATACCAGAATACTGACTGTGACTCCAGCTCTGCTCATTTAATGGCATCTATGCACGTTTGTCTGACCAGCCTGCACACACTGCAGCAATTAAATACAAATGAGAAGTTCTTTTTGTTCATAAACCAGACATTTTACCTCTGTGAACGGTCAACTTTGTTTGGAGTATATTGACAGTTTATGTCTATGCAATAGTGAGCCTCATTGTTCCCTGAAGTTTTGGACGTTCCATTAATTATCCCTTAGGTTACAGAGACTTAAAATGACAGGAAGACTCTGTGGGACCAGCTCATACACGATGGCATGTGGGCTATCCATTGTTAATGTATATGTTTTAATGAGATACTACCATTACAATTGTGTCTTCTACATGATAAAGAATAAACTTTAAGTCTCATGGAAATTAGCAGCTGGAGTCTATCCCTATGCAGGTAGATACTCTGGCCACTTACATTACATTACTGCTGAAGTCTTTGTTTCTCAAATGTCTCCAGATGTTGCAAGTTAGCATAACCAATCAGAATGGCCACAATCATGTGAAGACACCACCTACTCTTGAGGGAAATATCAGGCTCTTTAGAGGCTAAATGCTCCAGTGCGTTCACCAGCTAGTTGCTAACTTTGTCTGACTACTATTTGGTGCTGAGCAGGCAGTGTGCTGTAGGTTTTAAGAGCATTTTCAGCGCCTTTAAGAATAAGAATGATCATGTTAAGAGATAACCTTAGTTTGTTAAAAAATGATCTGGTTTAATGAATGATTGTAGAAAACAGAACGTGTGGCAAGATAAATAAAATGCAGAACAATATATTGTGGAGCATAAATTGATATCAGATTGCAAACAGATAAATGCTCACACTCAAGTCAATTAACCAGAAGTTATTGGTGTAACAGGTCGTTTAAGTGCTCATTAAACCATGGCTGGTTTATCTGTAGTCCTTTTATCCAATAATTACTGTTCTCCAGCTTCGGTGACCTCTCAGACTCAGGAAGTCAGACTCAGTGGGAGACCTGGAGACGGTAAATATACCTTTTCCCTGTGTGGACTGTAGTTAGTGAGTGAGTGCATATGTCTATGTGTCTATTCTTTTCACCATATGAGTCTCTATTTTTGCCTGCTATAAGACCTGTCTGTTCAAGAGGCAAAGAGTTGCTAATGGTTTTGCTCTGTTCACTCCACTGACTCCATCAATCCAATAAATGAATCATTATTTCATGGTTATAAAACAGGTAGTTCTGGTCTTCAGCTCTGACTGGCTGAGCCTCGTTCAAAAGCCACAGTAAAACACTCAGTAAATCCACAGCTGTGACTGCATAACATTCATTAAAATATTAATGTGCCAGTCAAACGTAATAGGGTGGAAAAAATAGAGGACTTCTCCATTAATATTTATTTACTCTGTGGATTAACTGTAGGTGACTGATGTGAGACGTTAGACATGATAAACCAGGAGAAGCTTATACTGAGAAGACTGAAATTAAAAAGATGGGAATTAAAAAGTTGGGGAAATCATAAAACTGTTTAACCAGCTATATTACCTGATTTAGAAAAATACATTTGAAATACATGAATCATCACACAGTCAAGCTTTATGAAAATCACACAATCTCTGGCACTAAATATAAACACAACACCAGACCTTCTAGCAAATAATTGTGTAATGTAAAAAGTAATCTGGGACAGAGAGCTATCGAAGCAGACAGCAAGCACAAGAGTGGTCTGAATCATGTTTTTATGACAAACGCAGCAAACCCTCAAAAACTACAAGATCCCTAAGACCAAAAAGCAGGAAAGCCCACAGTGATTTATGTGCAGGCAGCTGGAAAACACACGGTGTCCTGTCACTTTCTTGCAGCAATACCTGTCACTGCTGCTGCTGCTGTTGCTGCCTGTCTGATGGAGAGACCTTTAATCTTCATCCAAGAAGAGCTCCCATATATAAAGTTTCATGAAACATCTTCTCCTTAAACCAGGACTTCTTTTTGAAAAAACGATTTGAGTATGAGATTTCTCAAATCATAAACAGCAAGAAAGGTAAGGGAAGGAATGATTCTACACTGATCTGTTTTTTTATTCTAAAGAGAATATAAAATGCCAAAGCAATTACTGTGAAATCTTATTAAAATAAAAGGATAGAGATTGAAGGGTACGCAGTCCTCTGTAAACATGTAAAACCTTAAGAGGTCGAATGTAAAGGATTCAGAATGTTTGTAACTTTCCATTACCTCAAACCAGTCGTATATCAACAATAGTTCTATAAGGATATATTCATGTTCATATAATACTGTAAATGTATGGAGTCACAATACTTAATATCACAAAATGCACACTCTAATGATGAACAGAATATCACTAATAAAACGTCCTCCTCTGCAGTGCAGAATGTCTTTCAATGTCTTTATTTAACCTTATTAAATATATATAAGTGATGTCTTTATGTAACCTTATTAAAGTCATAGTGCTCCTTTAACTTAATGTTCTATATGGATTTATCTTCTTCTAAGACCAATAATAAACAAAAAGAATTTTGGATACAAAGTGCTGTGTCATTTTAAGGGCATACTGTCTTATACTGCATACTGACAGTGATTTTTATGTAAAGTACTGTATGATATCACAGATACATCCTGTGTGTATGTGCTCTATGTGTTTCCTGCAGAATGAGTTTATAGCTTATTCAGCTGAACTCTCAGTTCCAGAGTATCTTCCACCTTTAAAACTAGAGCACAGCTGCGGGAGGCATCACTACTTTGGCTTGCAAAGTATACAAATAACATACAATAGAACAAGCAGGAGGCATATTCCGGCTCATCAACTATTTTCCAGTGAAATGAGTTTGCAGCTAGTTCAGCTGGACTCTCGGTTACAGCACAGACCCACCTTTAAAACTAGAGCACAGCTGCACCAACCACAGGGCAGAGAGAAACCATATTCCTGTTCATCAACTATTCACAGTAGTTTATGTTACCAACATCCAAGCATTGAGTAATACATAAATAATACTATGACACTGCGCTCAATACCTTAACTGCAGCACATTTAAGTCCACAAATAATAATCTGGTCCACAGTCCACACATTAAACTTGTCTGTGACAGCTTTGTTTTATTAAGCCAGAGAGAGCAGAACAGAGGAGCAAAATGAGATATCTACAAAGCAGACTGCCTGGAGACTTAGATGATAAACATCCCCTGGACTTGAAGATTACCATGAAAAAAAAGAAGACGAAGAAGCCCTTGATATACTGTATATCATCTTAAGTGATAATTACATTTAGTTTGGTTATACCAAAGAAAATGAGTGACGCAAATTCAAACAAGGTCTGTAGGATTACACCCCTGACACGGTTATGTGGATATCATGTATCCAGAAATACAGATGTTTGCTTTTATCTGAAGTTCATCCTCTGAGGAGCATGAATACCCACATGGAACTCATTGTGACCAGTCATTTTTGAAATTACCAATGTCTTGTTCAAGGGGAATAACTGTGTACAGTTGACAGAACAATACCAGATTTATTACACCCTTTTGCAAAGTAGTGAGATTTATAGCTTTAATAAAAACACATTTTCCAGACTGTGACTGTGTAAGACACACACTCTTGGATGCAACAAAACCTGAAAAAGCTGCTGTAGTGATTTTGTACATTACTTTGTATCATACCTCCCTCCAGGGCGTCTGAGAGGACACAGTGGAGTGGATTATATGCTATGAACTGATACTGCTGATAGGCATTTTTGTCTGACAGCTCACTTCTGTCACTGAATGGGGACTTGCCACACAAAATAAAAAGCACCCACTTTGCTTTAGGTGCTTTAAAATGTCTCTGTTAACTTTTCCACAAGCCACCAGTGTGACAGGGTTTAAAGCTTGTTATTTAGAAAAGAAAAATACAATACTATATACTATACTAGGGTAGTCACTGGTACCACCTTTTGCCAAACACAGTCTGAGCTATTCCTTTATGTTAAATCTGCAATAACTCCTGTTTTGGCCACAGACAGCAACATTAGCATTCATGTGGAGTCCAATATTTACTCTCTTTTTAGCGCTGTTTAGCACTAACTCTTGAGGGAAATATCTGGCTCTGCTCCACTATGCTCAGCAACTTATGCTAACTTTGTCTGCCATTTGGAGCTATGCAAGTAGTGTACAGTGTGCTTTTAGGGCTTTGGCTGAGCTGCCTGCTGCAGTTGAAAATGATGCGATAGGGAGACCATATAACTGTAAAGTTTCGTGCAAGAAAACCAAAACAATGAGCTGAAAGACATTGGAAGTGCCTAGCCAGGGCCCCTTTAATATTCAAGTAGTCAGTGATCCATTGTTAATATTAAAATATTGATTACAGCCACTTTAAACTGAATTAGCAAAACTACAAGCATTAACCAAGACTTACAATATTATTCTGTTCGACAATACACAGGCTAATACACGTAGCCATCGGGAAGTAGCCTACTGAAGTATTTTAAGTCAAACAAGGTCTTTTGCCCGAGGATACCAACTGAAACTCCTGTTGTGTGTGAGGAATTCAACACTCCATACACACTCCTGCACCAGCTGCTTCACTCACTTCTTGTGTACCACTACTATATGAACCTAAAATATGTGTACATATAGTACTCTGCTACCACCTAAGGTATTGGAGAAAGAAAAAGTGCTCAGAAAACAGAACTTGCAGGAACTTGTTGCAAGGCCAGTGAGAGTTAATCATCTTTCCCATCCATCACTACGGAGCTCATTAGACATGCAGTCATCACACAGGAGATTTCTGTATTAGAAATACTGACATCCTGGCAACTGTCTTCCCTTAATGATCGATTTTGTTTCCTGCTCTAATGTATTGAGCTTGCTGAACAAAATGTCTGTGCCTAAATATTATTGTCTAAGTAATGTCAGGAATAAGAGAAGATGCAGTAATGTAAAGCGGCACCCAGCCATGTCCTTTCCATTGGATTAGAATCAGAAGACGATGTCAAGCATGCATTTAATGACGTATAAAAGAGGGTGTTTGGATAATGTCCACGTCATTGTCTGCATACCTTCGACATTCATATGCAATGCATGTCAGATCCCATCTTCCAAGTTAGTACTGTAAAAAAAAAAGTGTATGTACATGTTTGCCAATGTCAAAAGTGACAAAAGTGAGTTTATGTGGGAGTGAAGGTCAGACAACTGGTACAGTGTAAATGTTTCATCAAAATTGCAGTAAGACGGCAGTCTTGCAGTATGAATAATTACACAACTGCAGTGGCATTTTATTTACTCCTGTTAAATGCCAAGGTCAAACAGTTCCCAGCTCAAGCAGGGAAAACAAAGAACTTTCAGTGCATTATTGCACTGTTGCATTATTGATTCAATGCAATTTCTCATTAAAACCAACTACTTTTATTCAGACAATTTTGTCTGCCTCCTCATGCTATGAATATTAATGAACTAACTTTTAAGACTTGTTGTGGCGAGAATCGCAATATCCTAATCAAATTTTAATGTTTTCATATCTTAATACATTATAATAAAATTAAATTGCTGCAATGTATTCATTCACAATTCTCTCATTCGTTCGTAATGTTACCTCACGTACTCCACTGGAATACAGATACAATCCTAAGTGGTTTAAATTACAATAATCATACCATTTACCCACGAAATGAATACTGTCTTTGTTTATGCCTCAGCCTCATGAAATCTTGAGTCTTTGTGTGTGTGCGAGAATGTGAGTGAAAACATGCATGCTTGTGCGTGTACACATCGGACAAGACTGGGCAAGCAGATAGCATGTTGACGCAAAGCCCACACGTGCCGTACTCTACGCATGCTTTTCGGTGACCCTTCCCCTCCATCTGACTCCCATTCTTCAGATTCCACGCGTTGCTTGAAGAGGTTTGGCCCAACTGTATAGGGCACAACATGGTCCTCTGTATTGACAATAATAGCACGGCCTTCCTAATATCTACAAACATCAGTATTCCTCTGCGCAGCAGCATTTCAAAACAAAAACTATCTGATGCAGCCTTTGTGTTTGAATATGTTAAATATGTTATATGTTCATGTCAAATCAGTCCAAGTTTTGTATTTCCATAAGCAACAGAGTGGGGCAGATGTTCCTGCTCCCACTGAGGAGGCAGCAATTAGGCAAATGTGACAGGTAACAAATGGAGACTTCACAGCACGTGAGAGAATTAATTAATAGCTGATCTAAATATGGCTTCACGCCCCTCCATTATGTGGTTCATGGTTCAGGACAGGGAGATTTAACACTGCTGCACACACTCTTAAGTTAAGATGTGTATGTGTATGATGGTACATTTGTGTGTATTTGCCCTGATCTTGAACATCAGTGTTAAAGGAAAGGAACGACTTCAGTCAGGGCTCTCTCCCCTCTTTGCCCTACTTGTGTTCTTTATTTTAGGACGTTGGAAACTCCCAACTACTTATCTTGTATTCTGTTGGGTACTGTGTCATGATAGGGTGCTGTTTTTCTGCTGTTCTTTGGAGGTCACTGAGATTTAAGGACTTTGAATGCACTGCTCTGTGCCTGTCCTAGTTTTATTTAAATTGTCCATTCTAGGCAAAAAGTGGCAGTTTTAGGTATCTGAAATTGATGTTGGCTTTGTTTCAGAAGTATGAAAAAAAAATAGAAAGAAGACATAGAAGAGGAGAGTGTTCATTAGGTAGCTGAAGTTGTAGGGACATTAATGATTAACATTATATTTCAAAGGGAAACAAATTGTTTCATGTCATTTTCTGTAAATTATTATGAAAAACTCCATAGCATTTGTATCATTCCTTTAGGATATTCACAGCACTAAGACCTAAAGCAAAACTGTTGATGCTTCTAATGTAAGCCCATGCTCAGTTTTAAATACACTGCTTAAGAACCAGAGCTACCCAGAAATACAGCGCCCTGTATCTGGCCAGTGGCCCACCTTCAGGTCTGGAGCTTTAACCTTCAGAGACGTCTGCTGCTGATGTGGCTTGGGTTTGGCTGAGCTGAGCTTGCTGGGAAATCAGCCAGACAAAGATGTGTGGGTAGATGAGAAGAATGAAGATTTCAATTGTGCTCGAGTGTTCAAGTTTCCCCTGGAAAAAGAGGATACTGTTTGGGTGAAAAAGATATTGGAAAGGGTTGTGGTCCTTTGTGTGTGTTTTTGTGCAAACAAAGAACAAAGCTCCTGGTGTTTAACAGCTCGCTGCTACGATTGCAAAAGGGTAACACTGGGGAACTGCTAATTAATAATGGCACAGATTATAATGGATGTAACTTTTGGACACCTAGATATCTAATAAGTTTCTAATAATTAGCTCCTAGACATCACAATCAGCTGTCAGCTTAGTATAAAGACTTGAACCAGGTGAAACAGGTAGCTTGGCTCCTTTGGAAGATAAAAACAACATCCACCAGCACATCTAAAGCTCACTAATTATCGACCTTCCCATCTAACTTTTGGCAAGAGAGCGAATTAGCATATTTCCCAAGATGTCAAACTACTCCTTTAATATCACTTTTAATCTGTGTTCAGTTGTCCGTGGCTCCCTGACACTCAATCCCTGCAAACTGATCCCTGAGCAGCCCTAAAAAAGAAATAACATAAATCAATCACAACAGATTCTAATTTCTCTTCATCCCGGTTATCAGTTCAACTTCAGCAAAGAAAAAGTTTGCTGAAAACATGCACTGGCGCATCAAACTAACCTAGTGGAATTAATTATGTGTCCCCTCTCTTCCACAGTTCCACATGTCTGTGTGATTTTTCTTTTTAATGAGAATCAGAAGCCTGTCTGGTTCTGCCTTCTTTGTTCAGTCTACACATGCTCAGTGAGAGAGGCTGCCTGGTTACAGTAACGTTAGAGACGGCCTTATTGCCTGTATCACTCATTGTCTCCTAATCTTTCGGGATAGCTTTGTGTGTTGGCTTTAGTGAAAACAAGCTCACAACAGTTCCCTGACTTATAGTCAAACAAAACAACCTGTCTCATTTACAGACCTCATGGCTGTAATCCTCATTGCCACATCTGTCCAATGTTTCAAATGTCTTTTTGATTCATTCCATGTGATATGAAACATGTACACTACCGTTCAAAAGTTTGGGGTCACATTGAAATGTCCTTATTTTTGAAGGAAAAGCACTGTACTTTTCAATGAAGATGACTTTAAACTAGTCTTAACTTTAAAGAAA
>JAVQJL010010816.1:0-17655 GCA_036024295.1 Nannoperca obscura | reverse complement strand
ATGATTGTCAAAATGTATTCAGTGAGGATGATCCAAAAGTGATCCTTCGTGGAAAAGATTTTTGAAATGCATTGCCAGTCTTTCCAGGAAAATCCACAATTGAAGACACTGTATGGTTTAAAACACTGACTTCATTGAAGTATTTCCATGTTTGTAATAATTACTCGTATGATATTATGCATGATCTTCTTGAGGGAGTTGCTTGAAACGAGGTCAGAGAATTTTGATGACCATCGTCATGCATTCAGAGTTGTAAGTACTGAAGAAAGATGTATATTTAAAATATGAGGTAAAATTTCACAAGCCATTTGATATTCAAATGTTGTACTGTGTTTCAGATGAGAAATTTTACATTGTACTTGCATTCACGATGTTTTAATGTACAATGAACAGGTAAAATAAATGCCATTGTTGGAAATGTGTTTTGTTTTATGAAATTCATTATTACAAATAATTTTAACACTTTTTAGTGTAAATAGCCTGACACTGGGCAGTGTTACTTGTCTTATCCCTTAGTGTTGATTTAACTCTGTTTAGTGAGTTAAAGAAGGAACTCTGGCACAGTGTTAAATGTTTAACTATTTCAAAAGTGTTGATTTAACTCTACAGAGTGTGGAGCTATATAAACCCTCAAAAATTGTTGAATTCAACTCTGTGGGAGTTAATTCAACACTGGACTTTTTGCTGTGTAGTAATGTTTTATATGTATATATATTGTGTGTACATTCTGCGATACTTTAGTAGTTAATTTAAACAATCAGATATGCATACAGTAACATAATGCAAACACAACTTCCATGTTCTCCACATTCCTAAGGTTCAATTAATGCAAAATATAAAATTATAAAGATATAAATAAACACAAGCGACAGTGTTGACAAGTAAATGTACTCCCTGAAATTGTGTCCTGCGTGTTTATCACTCCCATGCACAAAAAAACACAGACAGTCAAATGTGTGAGTCAGATATGGCCTTATGTTAAGTGCATGGTATCTTGATATTGAACAGACATGAAGATTTACAAACAATGCTGAACAAAAGCAGACAAACCAAAAAAGACTAGATTTACAAGTATGTAGGGCAGCTCATCCTTACAAGCAGTCAACCTTCCAGGGACTGAAGACATGACAACACTATTTGCTCTTTTTTCATTGATCATTTTTTAAAATGTGTACATTTTTAAGCACAAACCCCATTATTATCAACACCATCATCACTGACTTGACTTGAATGTAAAAAAATCTCACCAATAAAACAACATTATGTCTAAGAAATTGCAGAAAAAACATTGGAGCTCTTATAGAAACAATGAAAACGTAACGTAAATGTTACATAGCTGTGTCACAGTTTAGCCCAACCAATGAAGAAATACAGTTTTCATTTTCATAAAATTTGGAGTACGCAATAATTTCCTCCTTACAATCGTAACTAAGTTTCATTACTCGTTATAGGTCAGCTGTTTAATGGAATGTTCAGGCAGACCTCAACCTCTCAAGCAGGAAATACTGTATTTAGCAATTACAGTAAAGACATCACTTGGATGAGGCACAAAAATTGGATGCATCAACTGCATTGTGTGAATTGAAATGTCAGCTCATCCTGAAAACCAGGCTATTACCCAGAACTTGTTCCAGTTCACCACCACCTCTTTGTTGGCAGTGGGCAACTTCCTACTGGTGAACTGTATATTTAATCCTTAATGAGTAAATTATGAAAACCTTAGTGCAACACTACTCTCCACCATTAATGAAGGACGCACATTCAGTGGCCCATAAATATGGACACAATGTCACTGCATGTTAACTTTGGGAGAGACATACTAAAAATATAGATAAAAGACTTACTTTTAGTTAAATATATACTTTTATGAGGTCAATTATATTAACAGCAGGAAAATCATTATTGCAAGTTATATATTGTGAATTTACATTTTAAATTTAAAGCAGTTATCAAAACATATTGCTTGGTCACCACCTTTTACAAGTGTTTTTATTTAAGTTTAAAATAGACAGTCTGATTAAACATATCAAATATGCAGTTTGATTATGTCTTAAACAGCAAGTACCTCAATGCTTCAGTTGTGCACATCCACAGGAAACAGAAGGAAACTGTTGCAACATGCATAGATCCAACATCCTTTTCCTACATTTTCACACAAAAATCCCCACTGGCCTGTAAAATATCATATGTTACAATGTTCACAATGACTTTCGATTAAGCATTAGTATCAAGCCAGTATATAAAGATATATTTTCTTTTTTATTCATATTTCATATTTATGGCCAAAGGTCAAAATATTGAGTTGTCTCATCACTGATCATTTTCAAATGTTTTTCTTGTTGCCAGTGTTGTTCATTTTCAAGACAAAATTCCATGATATCAAATATCTATTCAGTCTTTAACTTTAGCATTACAATGTGTCAACAGCCTCAGCACATATACTTAAGATTTGATTCAGCCATCTTTCAAGGAAGTTTAGATGTAAAGGAGGATTAAATTAAATGTTCTATTCTCAAATGAAAAGTACATTTATAAGCTTTCATTTCTAATACAGTAAAACTACTCTGTTAAGGCAAGTGGTGACCAATATGTTATGGAAAATTTGCAAAAGAATGATGGAAGATGTCTTGAAATATATTGCAAAAATAAAGGGAAAAAGTGTTGCCTTATATCAGTGCTGAAAATATTTGTTTTTCCATCAGCTGCATGTCTTAACCAATTTATGACATGGGAGAAGAGGATTATGATATACACAAAAACACAATTTGCATCTTCAAAGTACACACTTGTTTCAGAAATGGGACAGGACAGGGTTCTGTCAGGTTTCCTAGCCATCTTACACAAATATCATTGTATTGTATTCATTACTGTTATCATACACTGCCTATTTCTGTTACCAAAAACAATGAGTAAGTGCACTTTTAAAATGTTCCATTGATTAGAAACATACCTGCATTTAATATACTATATTTGCTTGATAACAGGTTGGTTGAAACATGCTGTCTAAATCAAATGGCAGGAATACTAGAATATATATCTCTCACAAACTGTCATGGAAATCTAACAACCAATGTCGTTGCAGTTTAACAGAACAGGAAGGTTATCACACTGGCAGATGCATTAGTCATTCCAAGAGCTTTAAGCACATAACAGATTTTCTTTTTTACAAAGCGAGGTACTATATTGTATGCCCTTTAAAACAAGGCAAGCCATTGGTGAGTAAACTATATATAGTGGATATATTGTATCGTGCTGGGTCAGGACATCAGGACTCATCCACTTGTAAAACAAACAGTAATACAACTGGGATAGCTTAACAACAGGCCTCACAGCTCTCTGTAGCTAATCCAGGATAGTCCTTGTTCTGCTGAAAATTAAAATATTTTAAAACCTGGTCTGGACCTAGAAGCAAGTTAAAAGGACTGTTCAATCATATTTTTTTTCCAGCTCAAAAACATCTCATAAGTAAGATTGTAATCTTACAATTTATAGAAGTTCATATTTTGTATGATGCCCTTTCATCCTTACTTGTTTAAATTAATAAATATAGTCACTGACAGGCCACCATCAGTCAGTCAACATTAGTGTTTTAGACTGAGGTCACCAATGAATAATACTGTCTTTGTGTCAGTAATCAGTATGTTGAATGTTTACATTTTCATACCTAACAATAAAATAATAGGTTCATAATGTTTCAAGTCTGTCTTAAAATAATAGCCAGGTGCCCATATGAACATTAATTCCTATTCATTCCTCTGTTTCATACTGGCCATTACTGTCAGAGATTCGCTCCTAATGAGCTTCTAATATCAGTGATTAAATGTGGTAAAATCCCAGCTTTTTGTTCTGTGCAAAAATTTATTCAAAAGTTTCCTGATATTAGGTTTAAGACAAATCAACTGGGTATCTTTCAAAGTTAGTCTACAAATCCCCTCTTCGTGTGTCTATTCCTCCATTGCAAATCGACAAGGAAACACTGTTTGAGGAAACAGCAAGATATTATATAGAAATTATATATGAACCCGAAAGCAGCCTCCGGTCATTGGGTCAGACTGTGTTGGGTCTTCCAAGTTATATATCCAATCATTATTATCAAACCTTTCTCATTAAGACTTTTGAACAGCATGCCTGAGGAGAACAAGTCATCTGAATCAGTGTTCCCTTAAAAGTAAAGTTGAAAACTCACCTTTAATCTTTCAAATCCTTAATAACTCCATAATGTTGCTACAGAATATTCAGATCTGATACTTAACGACATTTTGTGCAGTTTTTGCCTTTGCTTTGCTTTAACATTCTGCCTTCTTAGTTTTTGACTTTTCTACCAGATATTTTTATACTTTCAAAAAGTATTGGTCCTTTATTTGTATTCCTATTCTCCTCTGTCCTGCTATCAGTTTCAAAAGACAAAAATGTGTTTCAATATTAAATTTAATCACTACTTTGACTGCCTTCTTCACTTCAATTTTACAAAATACTGTGAACATCAAATTTATATTTCATCATAATATTCCCATCCATCCTAACACAGTTACAACATACTACACACTCAACTAAAATATGCTCTGTAAATGACCTTATATTTTCAATAATAAATAATTCTGTGCTTTTTTACCCTCTAGCAATTTAAATAGCAAAATATAGTGTTATATCTCTGTTGCTGATAGCATTTTTCTCCTTTTTCTTATCATTGTCATTGCCACAACTGGATGAGTAATGTCTGCTTTTGAATAAAAAAATGTTTGAATGATGAAACTCTTACTGTAAATAATACATTTTCATTACACATCTTCCATGTCATGTTAGAGAAATAAACACAGTGATTAAATGAAGAAATGATGGTGTAACAAGAACAAAGCAAAGCTGTTTTAAGGAGATGCACAGATGCAAAATCAGACAAAACATTAAACTTCATATGATAATCTTCTAGTTGTCGCAGTGTGAAGGGAGGGTGAGGAATACCTACTTTCCCTCCTATCTTAGCGAAGCAAAGACATCTGCACTGTATATGCCATCTCCACTTTCCTGTTTGAAATTCCACACAGTGCCTATGCGGACACATACCCCACATTTATTCTGTTTTCATTACATTTCTTTTCCTTTTCTTTAAATAAAAATCAACAAATATACAAATGGTTCATGTTTGAAGACCTAGAATTTCCTAACACTCTGTGGTGTACATTCAGCAACATTCATGTTGTGTGAAAAATTAGCAATAACCAAGCAAAAGAGAAAACAAACAACAACAAAGAAAAACATATTCACAATAATTATTCATAAAAACTATGCATCAGCATACAGTTATCATATGTTACAACTTATTACTAGTTTCTAGCAGTCCAGACTCATTTCCAGGGTAATAAGTTATTATAGTTTCTCCTTTGAGGGGATCCAGATATAGGATCCTGAATGTTCCTCTATGACCTGTTTGCAGTGGTTATAAATGTCCTCTAAGGTGTCTCCTTGAACCAGCGCTGTAAAGCAAAGGGAACTCTTTATGTACTGTGGAACTTTGAACACATTTCAGTCATTACAGTAACGCATGCACTTTTTCACACAAGAAGCCAGTGGACAGTTGTCCAAAAACATGCTTTTATTACATCAAAAATGACACAACTTTAACATGAGCTTAGCCTACATAAAATGATTCCACATTTAAATTGGACTGATAAGTGTCAATGAAGGACAGACAGTGACAGTGAAAGGTGGATTTAAGATGCCAGAAGGAAAAATTAAGTATTTTTCAACTGAACTATTTTCATAAAAGTTAAGAAGTGTAGCATCATACCACAAATACAAAAATACAAAAACTAAAAATAATTGTTTTTATGCATGTTGGATTCCTAAATAAATATTGCTGTAAGTTAAAATCCTCCAATGCACTAATATCGATTATCTTACGAAACCGATACATCACCAATGTTCTTTCCTTTCAAATTCCAGGAAGTTGCTTAAACATTAAGTTACACGTCCAGTATGTCTACACTACCTGTCTCTCTGGATAGAGTTTAAAGAAAATCTCTCTACAATAATCCAAATATTTTTGACATCTTCATGCGGCCATGTAAGTACAAGTCACTCCTTTCGTTCTGTGGTAAGTTGGAAGAACCCAGCTAGCTTTGTGTGCTCATATATTGTGTTCAACAGTAAGGGACAAGCTGAATATAGATGGTCTCTTTTGTATTTGTATTTTTATTAATATCATACCTGTGAAGAATTCACCAAACTCCTGCTCTAGCTTCATAGCCCTGTCAAATGTCTTCTTGGCTTGTTCCTCTGTCAGTCTCTTATTCATGTCCCTACATGGGGCAAAGGACACAAAACATCACAAACATGACTCTGTCTTGGATTATTTTCTTTATACTTATGACAACTGTGAACAAAATTATATTATAAACATTCAATGTTTATATACTGCATAACAACTACATTATAGTGTAGTTGTTATGCAGATATAAGGATATTTTGAATGTATATTAATGTACTGTATTTGACAATATGAATACATATTTTATGTAATTACAACTGTTTTTCTTTACTATATTGTCATCTGTTTATACAGCAGCCTTCACTTATGCATGTCCACAGGAGGGGAAATAGTTGCTGATCACACTAACCCATTTAATACATGTTTATTTATAAATGATCAATAGGGGGACTTAAAGAATCAGAATCAGAATCAGAATCAGCTTTATTGGCCAGGTACATACTAGGAATTTGACTCTGGTATTTATCTCACTCTCAATATACATACATGCAGTAGACAAGTAAAGCATCCTTAAAGTTCCTTCAGTAATATAAAAAAAACTATGTACAGTAAACATGTAGGCTAGTGTAAGATTGAAGTGTTATTATAGGAAAACTTTTATAAGTGGTTTGTAATAAAAGACAGAATGAATACTCACATTAATGAATCAATAGATTTAGGTTTTATGAAGATGGCGATGGGATAGAGTTGTGCTACTTGTAGTCGTTTGATGGCATTCCCAGACACATCCAGAATGCAGTGCTTACCCTGAAACAGAGGCAGAGATATACAACTTAACACTAATTTTTCAGTGTTTTTTAACACTGAGAAATAGATTGCATAGTGCAGCTTTGATAATAGCTGATCTTTTAAATCTTCAAGTAAATTTTGTGTAAATCTAAACTATATCTTTAACGCTCCATCCAGAAAAAGATGTTAGATCTTTTCTTTCCTTCGGTAAAGAAAGTACAAACCAGCCAGGTTGATAAACATGGGCTGTACAATGTATAATACAGGATTGAACTTTGACATTTAAACATGTACATGTGGTGCAGCTAATATGCAGCTTTTATAAACGAGTCTCACCCTTTCAGCCACATATTTCACAGACTGGACACTTGTTCCATACAGATTGTCATTGTACTGTCCTGCCTCAATGAACTTGTGCTCTTGGATGTCCTTCTCCATCTGTTCTCTCGACATCACAAAGTGGTAGTCTCGCCCATCCACCTCGTAGTCCCTCTTTGGCCGAGTGGTATCTGAGGTGCAAAGAAGACAATAAGCTTGTTACAAGTTACTTACTAATATGCCATAACAACACCAGTAGACACTTGCTACGTTATCTTTTGAATTGTCACTGAAGATCTCACTATTTGCTAATATTAACACTGTACATTATTGTCAAATTAGTTAGGATGCCTTTTAAATTACCACAAATAAATGAGACAATTATGAAGATCATTGGCAGCCCCTTTTCACACACCCCTGATGTTGTTAGTGCCACTGTTTCTTAAAATGAACAACATACAGTATGTTCTAATAAAACCTACTGCTTTCATCACAATAAGAATGCATTACATTTATTTATTTTGGACAGCAGTTTGGCTGATTTGTGCTGTAAAAGAAAAAGACTTGGCAAACATATTGTGTACATGGAATGCAAGTGGGGTGAATTCTCCACTCAGGTCCTGCAAAATCCAGAACATTCTTAGAGCTTTAGCTTAAAAGGGATTCCTAATTACTGTGGTGTATGAACATTTGTGAACCCCTTTGATCTAAAACTACATAATTTTCACATAAGTCCTAAAAGTAAATAAATTTAATTCAATTTAATTGTATTTATATAGAGCCATATCATAACAAAGTTATCTCAGGGCACTTAAAGAGAACTAAATCAAACAAATAAGCCAAAAATCTGAGAGTGGCAAAAGTATGTGAACCTTGCGATTAGTAGATCATTTGAAGGTGAAATTAGAGTCAGGTGTTTTCAATCACATTCGGATGACAATTAGGTGTGAGTGGGCAACCCATTTTATTTAAAGAACAGGGATCTATCAAAGTCTGATTTTCACAATACATGTTTGTGGAAGTGTATCATGGCACGAACAAAGGAGGACCTCAGAAGAAGAGTTGTTGATGCTCATCAGGCTGGAAAAGGTTACAAAGCCATCTCTAAAGAATTTGAACTCCACCAATCCACAGTCAGACAAATTGTGTACAAATGGAGGAAATTCAAGACCATTATTATCTTGGTCTTAAATTCCTCTAAGCCGATGTGCAGGACTAGTCAAAAATACCGGAAACGTTTAGATGCAGTTATTGCTGCACAAGGGGGTCATACCAGATACTGAAAGCAAAGGTTCACATACAAGTCTAATATTTTTGACTGATTTGGTTTTCTTTATCTACTTTTAGGATTTAGATCTGATATAGTTTTAGGTCAGATTGATGCAGAAAACAATTCTGAAGGGTTCACAAACTTTCAAGCACAACTGTATACATAGTTAGCATACAATGTGCTAGAAAATGTTTTACTAGATATCTTTAAAGAATAGAAGATGGCTGATAATTAATGCTTCTACAAAGGTAGGAAGTGTACTATTCTCTGATTCAAACAAATATGTACAGTACCAGTCAATAGTTTGGCCACACTTTCCCATTCAAGTGAATGGGAAAGTGTGTCCAAACTTTGTGTCCAAACCTTTACTGCACTAGAGGTTCTAACAATTACAATTGAAAACTGATTCTATACAAACAGTAGTAAAAAAAGAATAAAAGGAGTAAGGGTATTTTTAAATAAAGGGATGAAAGAATCAACATAGTTTGTCTGCTCACTTACCTTGTTGCCCTGAATTGTTAGCAGCTTCATATGGTTTAAAAAGGTATATTAAAAATAAAAGAGATGGGTGAGTCAAAACATGCAAAATAAAAACTGCTTTGGCTGTTGAACAACACTCTACACAATACACAGAGGAGTGAGGGTATCTTGTTAGGCTGAGTCGAAATGGGGTATGTGCTGGGGTCTCTCTCACACACACACACACACACACACACACACACACACACACACACACACACACACACAAACCAGAAAAAAACTGTAACTGAAGCTGCTAATTGTCCTTCCATTTATATCACTATGGCAGCATGACATGAAGTTGCTTGGGCAATTTTCTCTTACAAAACATTTAGATTCACAGTGAACCAAAAACAGTATCATGAGTATATGAGCATCAGTATATGAGCATCAGCTCATGTTTCTTGCCTGTCAATTCAGTCTCATGATATTAGAGAAAACGTTTTGGCAATAAATAAGGTTTCAAAAACGTGTACTGTGTGTAAGAGATTGGAGCCTCTAGTTTCAAAGTGATGTGTGGAAAGCCAGTGGTAAGGAGACTGAAAATATTGGTATAATTAAAAATAATTGTCTGTGTGGGTTTTCCCTGTACCAGCCATGTCAAATACTGAAATCATGAACCTCATCCAAGTTTAATAGAGGTTTGGTCTGTCAAATTTCAGTTGACCACTGACATCCATTAGGCTCCAGACAAACTTAAATGACCTCCATTTGCTGACAGAAACCTGAAGTCATCATCAGCTGAGAATAGGGAAATGTGTCCACTACATTGTTGTAGAATCTTATTTCATTAATTGGCTTATTAATTCCATTTCTATGTGCATAAAAAGAACAAGCCTAAATGTGATATTTGTTACTGATTATACCTAATGTATTTCATGATGGTAGCAGATGTTATGTTACTCATCAGGATTTGATAAAAAAAATTAAGTACACATGAAACAAACAAACAAACAAACAATTGCAGCACTAGTTCATGGAAGATATAAAATGCATAAATTAGAAACTGAAATTTCACAGATAAACTTCGATTAAACTTGGATGAGGTTTGTGATTTCAGTATTTGACATGGCTGGTACAGGGACAACCCACACAGATCATTATTTGAATGGGTGATGTTGGTGTGCAGTGAAACTTAAAACATCACAAAGGGTGTGATCATGGTCATGACATGATTAAGTAGCAGGCAAACACATCAATAAGCACAGACGTGTCAATTTCTACTCTTCGTTAGTCAGTATCACAGCATGCTACAACTGTTATCTAAGTGTGAATACAACCTGTAATTTCACATATGTTTCACTGTTGTCCATGAACAATTTGCAAATAAATTCCATGAAGTACTTACGTGGCACACAAGACCCAAACTTGTCTGGGAACTCTGATATCAGATCATCATTTATTCTGTCCTTCATTGGTCCAAGGATAATGATGGGTCTGGCATAATTAACTGGAAGGAAAAACAAAGACTGACTGCATTTCTTTAAATGACACTGATTGTTGGTATGCATGAAAGTACATCTTATGGAAGTTATTTTTCATGTGTTGCGCACAGAGAAGCTTTAGTTCTTGTTTGAGAACAAAGATGCATCGCAAAATATGCAAATAATTATTTAACAGAAATATAAATAACATGTTGCATGGACAGTAGTATGCTACATATTATTAGTGCACCAATGTCAGTGATATCTGATAGAAACTAGGGATGTGCGGATCGATCCAAATATCGATAATATCGATACCAACGTTGGTGTCTGTATCGGATCGATACTAGTGTGATGGGACCGATACTTTAATTTCAGTTTTTCTCCTCTACGTTCAGTACTTGCTACCGTTTCACACATGTCTGAGTGCAACCGTTGCTCCTTTGACATTGTTCATGCGGGATTTGCTCCTCCTCGTCCTCCCCGCTCTGTTGCGTTTTGTTGTCATGCCGTCACGTGACTCAGCAGCGCCAAGAACACACAAGCTGGTGGACTGCACCAGAATAGTTCTCTAAAATAATTAAAGTTTTAAAACATTTGTTCTTCTTTAATAATTTTGTGCACTTTTTTGTTTATTTAAAAAATAAGTTCATTATGTATAATGCAATGTTCACAGTTACATTACATTACAGAAATAAAAATATTTTTTGTCTAAAAACTTGGGTTAAAATCTGTCCTGGGTTTTAACATGCACATGATTAACTAGTTAACAGTGGAAATCACAAAAATCATTTAGTGGTCAAAAAAATGTTTCCAGATTTAGAATACTGATGATACATTCACCTCAAAAATCATGGTTTTATAAGTTTTATATCGATATCGGTATCGGCAATACTGGCCCGGATCAATATCAAATTCTGTAGTATCGTACACCACTAATAGAAACTAATTTGCTTCAATCTGTACAGTTCCCATTGTGAAGTATTAAACAATCTAATGAAATCATTGGCTTGATTGATGATATTCAGTTAATATAAATTACAAGATATTGTTATTATTATCATTATTATTATTTACTACTGTCCTTTAGAACTGTCAATACAAAGCTATTGAAATATGTAGGTGACAATTATTCATATGAACTCTTCTTTGGGTAACAGTGTGATCTTTGATAGCTTGCAACAGTTAGTGTAGGTGAGATCATTCAGTTTTTTAAAAAATGATTAAAAGAGAAACACAAAACAATGTGGCACAGCTAAAACATACCAACATCTAATTTAAATATTACTTTTATATCTGATAATTTAGGATAGTTACTTTTGTTGATTTAGATGTACTCTTTATATTGTTGCATTTTTTCAACTACATGGAGCCTCACAGTAATAGTCAGATGTTCTATACACCCTCCAGTTATGTATGCCCTCGACCTCTCTCTCAGAATAAGCTCTCCATATTAACATTTGATGCTAAGCTATGTGTCTCTGCTGTTGGCTTTCACCAATATAACCCTGTCGACCTCTCCAGGAGGACCTGTATTAGCATAAATCTTGTACAGAGCCACACCACCAAACTAAAATGCACACTGCTGCAAGTCGGTGTCCTATCTTGACTAGCAGTGTGGGATCACATGCCGCAAAAAGTCTAAGACACAGCTTGAGCTCTGTTAAATTTCCTCAGTTACACTGATGTGTTTATAATATCCAAAGGTACAGTACATGTGAGCGATGTGAACAAGAGCAAAGCTCAGTAATACACTTTGATTCAAATATTGAGGGCTGGCTTTGGTGACACATGTCCTTGGAAATGACAACTCACTTTCTTGCCGCATCACAGGTTCATATGAGAGAATCATGTCCTCTTGGCTCCCTGGTGGGGTACAAATATTGAAAAATTTTATTACGTTATTCGGACAAATATTCATCACTGACATAAACAACATGCATGCATGGCTAACATATGTCACAGAACCTGTCTTTTATTTTTGGTCTATCTTACTAACTTAACTTCTACAAGTTGACTACTCTGGCCCTGATGACATCAAAATGTATGTATACTGTTCATGCTAAATGCATTTATAACATCCATTGTCCAATTTCAAATCTAACCAAACAATGAATAAACATTTCATTTACTTTTTAATATGTATTGATATTTTGACCTCAACTTTAACATCTCTCACTTCTCTAGCTTCCCAATTGACTGAATTCAGGACCTCAGACTTGATACAATATGGCATATTCTTGATATGGTATTTAAAGATACCTGGCAAAAAGTCAGGCTCAGCTTTGGGCTTCTTTAACACTTACCTTTACTGTACATAGATTTAGCAAATCATGTTATTGTTGGACAAGTGGGATGTTCTATCTCAGCTTATGATGTTGTTAAGTGAAATGCTGACATTAGGTTATTTGAAAAACACTCTCTCTCTCTGCATCAAGTGATAGTTGCAGAAAACACAACAGTGAAATAATAAAAGAAACCATAAGTTATTTCACCAGCACAACTAAATTCTGATGATGCTAACAAAAGTGTTGGCTCAGGTAAACAACACATTACAATATAACTTACAAAGCAAAGAGATGTAATTGTGATGTCCTTCAAAATTCTACTTCAAACTGACATGCTAAAGATTAAAGTCAGAAACATTTTAATTGTTTATGTGCGTATCATGCAAGCATGCATCAACATCTGATGAAGGGCATCAATAAGGGGTGCAATTTAAAAAAAAAAACCATCAGCATATATAAGTTTGGGAGGCCTCAGTAACAAAAAGTACCAGAGTGTGAAAATCCTGCTAGTGCCCTTTAATGCCTATGCTGCTTCACCCAAACAGAGCAAAATGTTTGGAACCATGTGGCATGAGCTCTCACGAAGTGAGGTGTATAAGTGTCTAGTCAAGAAGTGTATAAAAAGGTATTTCTCATGACTAATAAATCCAACTATTTTTAACACCCCTTGTGATCCATAGTAACTAGTTTGACTTGTCAAGTCACACCTTTAAACAGTTTAGTGAATCTGCTTCACCCCTTCTGACAGAGGTCAACACACTGCAAACTGAGAAGCAAGACAAATCCAACAAATGCAACATGCAACAGTGCAGGCAGGAGAAAGTCATTTAGACAGGAAACGTGACATGGTTGTTGTGGGATGAGGAAACATTCCTGGACCAACTTACTGAATGTCTTTGTCCCATACCCATCATCATTTATCCCCAGGTTGTCCTATTGGCCGTCCAAACAGAGCCAGAACAGAAGAAAGAGAGGAAGGAGGACAGCCGCAACATAAGCAAAACGTTTGAGGCAGTGAAAAGAGGAAGCTGTGGGTGCACAGATCTGTCTCTGTCCAGACACTGAGCAGCCAGCAGGGGGGGGGCAAATACAATGCATACTCAACGTAGGCTGGTTGAGATTATTAGGACGCAAATATTAGAATAATGGCCCAAGGTTAATTCATGAACATGATTAATTTAGAATGTAAGAGTACAAAGCCAAAAACAACAGGTACTGAATGTTTTAATAAAAAGAAAGAAAATGTGTAAACAGCTGGCTCATAGCTCTTTCTTTAATTTAGATGATAGCTAACGGTATATTGTGGATATACTTGAACTAAGATGTGCACACAACGTGGCTTCAATATATATATTTTTTCTCTCCAGGCTCAGTACTGAAGGGAATCTGGATTGTATAATTTCACCATATGGGGACATCACATGAAAATAAACAGCATTGACTTGGCTTCTCTCCTGCTAGCAGATCAGAGTCTGAGCCAGAATGTCTCTGACTGTGATCCAACAGAAAGAGAAAGAAAACAAAGACGACAGGAAATGATTATGAGAGAAAACAGGAAAGGCCTCCACAAAGCCTCTGCCCCTGAAACACACCTGTGAATCCCCTGTCAGCCCTGCATGTGGGGAACATGTATCTGTGAGCTTACTTACGGTCTGAATCACTGCCATCCTGCTCACCCTCTTTGTTCTTGTAGAATGGGAACTTTCGTGTAAAGATGAAATTCTTTTTACGTTTGTCACTGAATGACTGTGAAGGGAGAGAAAGCATGGGGCAAACAGGTATATCTGTCACGTTCATGCAGACAAAAGAACTGCTTGCAAAAAATGGGACATCAAGAAATAATTTTGATGTGATTTTGTTTTCACTCCACTAAAATAGTTCATAAAATGTAATTTTTCATCAAAGTAGGTCACAGTTATTAAAGACGCTGGTTACAATGATGCTGTGTTTTATTTCCAGTTAGACCATTTTATCATGCCGGTTCCAGCTACTAAAATGTGAGCTTTTGCTGCTTTTTTCTGGGTTTTGGGCTGTTGATATAAAATATTGGAATAGATTCTATGTTGATACTGAATTGTTTAATTGAACAGTTCCACTTCTGTCCACTAGCAAAGATTGGTTTAAATAAGGGCAGGGTAGTTTATATATTCTTGTGATATCATATGGTAAAATATAGGCCTTGTGGTATTTAATTGAGGTAGCTTCTAAAACAATTCACATATTATAGTAAATGCTGATACTGTTGCCAAAGGAAACCATAATCTATTTCTTTTTAACCAATTTGAAACCAGGAAGTTAAAAAGTTTTGTTCTACAAAGTTGCTTTCATTATGCCTGTTCATTCAGCAAACATGATTTTTGGAATACAGATAAATGCAACGTTATATAATTACTGAAACTTATTTCTTTCAGCTGTTTATTTTATTGCCAGAGTCGGTAAAACATAAATATATAACATTTAAAAAAGCTTGTGAAGTCAGCATGGAGCCTTATCATTTACAAAAGGAGTGTAAAAACAAAACAAACTTTATAATGTGATCAATCTGGGGAAATAATACTGTAGCTCCCAGTACTTCTTGATGTGCCACAGTTGCATCAAAGGCATTTAAAGTAAAAGCAAGGTGATCATGCTTTGAGAGAAGTAATATAAATGAGGTTTAGTCATAGAAAAGATTGTCATAAGCACACAAAAAAGACATGCAGTGATAGAAAGAAATGGTGAACATCAAGAGGATGAGACTTCAAATAATGACTATACTGTTTATATCATAATTTCAAGTCATGCTTTAGTGTAGAAACAGCCCAAACTGAAGCAAAGGTTTGACAAATGGAAGGTAAAAATCAATGACCCAACAACAACCAATCTCGAAAGAGGACATTGGCTTTTTTTGTCATTACTTTTAAACATTTGGGGATGTTGTGATGTCTTTGATGGATGTGTAAATGAAGAAATATACACATGTTGACACTGGCTGATATGTTCTATTGAATCAATGAAGGTTATCTAACTTTCAACTCTAAACTAAATAAGTTATGAATGGACATCAAACTACAGTTAGAACAGCAGAGCTAAAGAACCAACAGCTGACAATGGAAAGGATTACATTTGGTTTCACAGGAAGCAACACAGTCACTGTAAAGCTTTCAAGAATAAATGTGGTCATATCAAGTGCCATTTTGCAGATGTCATAAAGGCAGCACTTACCCCTTTTGAATCAAATGACCCTGGTTTGGCATTGAATTTCACAGTTTTTAGACATGCACGCTCTTTCCTTTCCACCCTGCAAAGTAAAGAGCCAAGTCAGTCAGTAACCACAGAGATGAAATGAAATTGTTCATGCTCACATTATGCTGAATTACAGACTGTTCTTGCAACTCTGGATAAGGACATTGGTCATTGTTGCAATTATGTAGAGGAATATCAATATGTTTAGTTGTTTAATATGTGCTTGCATGTATGTAATGGTTTTACCTAACACAGGTGTGTGGAATTAGACTGCTTATTGATTAGGGTCATTTTGAGTCAAGATAGCCTACTGAAGTGTTGATATGCATGCATCAACGATTGTTCCTCTTTTTGGACATTCTATATTATTTCCACAAATCATCGATAGGCTTCTAGAATTTTCTCAAGCAGAGACCTATATCTATCCACTGCTCACCGTCTCTTGCTGGGGATGACACCCATTTCCTCACTGTCCCCATGTAGGGTGACACGACGGGCCTGCCACCACTCATCATCTGAGGCGTTGATGACGTGGAGGATCTCCCCGTACCTGAAGCTGAGGCCCTGGCTGGGGAGGCCACTGTCCTTTGACTTCTCATAGTCAAACAGTGTCCTATTCAATAGAATATATTAGTATTAGTATTGCAAAGGCACTGGATTCCTTTTTTTTCTGTCATTCCTCCATGTGAGGTCTTTTTTATTTCAGTTAGTTCGATCCATAATTTTAACTGACACAGATGCAGCAGACACAGATTTCCTCATGTGTCCTCTGTTGAGAACCCTAAATATTGCTCTTCCAAACGAAAGAGGATGTTCAAAGTCAGTAATACAAATTGTAACTTTAACTTTATTCCAGATGACATTAATTACATAACTCATAATGTTTTGAGAAATGTTGGTGGGATGAGGGATAAAGAATCATCATGAGATGCATTATTCTTCCCAGTCATTTGTATGAAAAGTACACATCACAACCCTTTTAAAAGACATTGGCGTAGAATGGGTGGCTTTTTAATTTTCTGAGTTCTCTGAGCTTAACTTGAACATTCAAAACTAGGGTAAAATCCAAAAAAGACCGACCTCACATAGAGTGATCTCTTTTGATTGGTTCGCAGGGATCCAGACCCAGAGCTCATGCTGTGGTTCATCATTTGTTCCCGCAGGTCATGGATTTTGGCCTCAAAACGCCCGTACTCTGCAAGACAAGATTAGAATGGATCAAGACTGACAGCCTGGTCTGCATTCAGAGTCCAGTGAATCATGGGAAAGAGGAATAAAAATTTTGAAAAAAAATTTCACAGTAAAATTAAAGTGTCACACCATTACTCAAAAAACCCTTTCTCAACCCATTCCTCCTCCAGAACTACAGACCAGTATCTCTGTTACCATTTCTGTCCAAAACACTTGAACGTGCTGTTAATAATCAACTTTAATCAATCAACTGTCTACTTTCCTCAAACAACCCCAACCAATCAGGCTTCCCGATATGGTTGCTCCACTCGTCTTACTTGCTCTTTTAAATCTTTTTGTTATTTAACTTTGTACTTATGGGTTTTTTGTTTGGTGTTGACTTGTTGGTGTCGTGGCCTCCACAAATGTGCTGGTGGAGAGGTTTTT